>JAODAL010001208.1:0-243486 GCA_025379985.1 Phyllomedusa bahiana | reverse complement strand
ATGTAGCAGAGTGACAGCCCCCAAAATCAAAAATTCCCCACTTGGGCCCATATGCTTGGGAATCCTTTAACGTGCCAATGGATAAGATGCCTAGTTTTTCCCAATAAGTAATGTCGCTGTTTGGCCCGAGGTTTTCCTCTTAAAAATGAAAATTATGGGTGCCCCGGGTGAATTAGATTTTTATGGGGGTAAAATTTGGGAGAAAAAAAAAGGGAAAACCCCCTTTCCCCCCTCTACCCCATAAAATTGGCCAAACCCGGGAAGATGCACCCCAGCCCTTTTTTAAAATAGGAAAATTGGGACACTCCTTTTCCCCACTATTATTTTGGGGGTGTCAAAATTTGCCCTATTGAAAACCATTGTTCCAGAAAAAACTCCAATAAATGTTTTTTTATATTTCGGCATTTGCTGCATGTCTTTTTTTTCCCAAAAGAAAAAAAACCTCACATGTGTGAAAGAAAGGTTTGCTCTCTGGTAGAGGGATATTTGCTTTATGTAATTTTGTTTTGTGGATTTTCCCCATCAAAAAAAAACTTTGAATTTGCTTGATATGAAATTTTGGGCTGGGACAGTTAAAATTTTCAAAAACCCTTTGGCTTTGGGAAAAAAAAAATTTTAAAAATCAACATACGAGATGTTTATGATTGTTTTACAAACCCTTGTTTTTTTGGTCTTAAACCCAAGGATTTCCTTTCCTTGGGAAAATTTTTTCTTTATTTCTACTCTCCCATTTTTTAAACCCCAAATTCTCCCCTTTTCCCCATCTCCCTTAAAAAGTTTATTCAAGAGCCTAAATTTAAAATAAATTTTTTAAACCTGTAAAAAATGTTTTTTTTTTAAAATTTTTTTAATTATCTTTTGTTTTTTAAATAGTTTTTTTAAAGATTGGTCAATGGTTTTTTTTTTTAAAAGGCTGTTACAAAAAAACTTTTTTAATTAAAGGAAAACTTTGGTGGCTAGAGGAAACCACAACAAGGATAAACCTTAGGTTGCTTTACGCTTTGCTAAAACCCAAGGTATCGGGAAAGATAAAACTTTGGCCCCCCCCAAAAAAAATTGGAAAAAAAAGTATTATGTGCATATCGCTCCCTTTAAACCATTAGGCCCCTTTATTTCTAAACGGAGATATGGGAAAAGGGTTTAAAGACCACTGCGGGCCAAAAGGTACATGACACGCACCCAAAATAGTGGTGCAGTGATGATGTCCTATTTGGAAGAAGGGTGGGGGACGGTGCACCCCCTGGATGCAAGGTGATAAAGGAGATAAGTTTCAAGTATAAAAAAAAGGGCATTTCCTTTAAAAGTGTCCCTTTTGGCGCAATTTGGTTTAAAGGGTTTGGGCCCTACGCCCGTTTTATATATTACAGTTTTTTTAATACACGGGAAAAAAGGGGGGAAAGGGGAAATTTATAGATGTCGCCCTAAGTTTTTTTAACTGTTCAAGGTCTAAGCCTTTTCTTTGATTTAGGTTCAAGGGCCCAAAATTTTTCAAATTGATATGTGTCCCAAATTTATCTGGGAAAAAACCTTTTAAAAGCTTTTACCTTTTTAAAGCGATATTAAGATTTTTTTTATGACCCGATGGCCCCTCATTTTAAATAATGTGGTTGACAAGGGAAAAGTCTCTTTTAAGGGGAAATGCAAAAAATTTTTGGACCATTTTTGGGCAGCAAAGTTCCCATTTTTTTTTTGGGCGTTAAGAACTTTCCCCACTTGTCGACATATGGGTGTTAAATTACCTGAAAAGGGGGGTGTTAATTTTCCGTAAAAATAGGGAAGAAGAAGTTTTGGGGAATTTATTTAACGAAATGGAAATTCGTTTAGAATTTAGGAAAACTTTGGTTTTTTGAAGAAATCGAAAATTTGGGGGGATTTACGGGAACAAAAACGTGTTTTTTTTAAAAGATAAAATGGCCCCTAGGGACATGGCCCTTTCATGGGGCAAAAACTCTGGGAGGGAGAAATGAACATCCTCAATGACATGTGCAGAGATTAAGCCAATCAGAGATAGGCGGGATTCTGTGACGTCAATGCGCTATATAAGTCCGTACGCGACGCTGGCTGCTCACACTCCTCTCTCTGTACCATGCTGCAGCTGCAGTAGCTGAGATCTCACACAAAAGAAATTAGTTTTTAACAGCGATTTTTGGAGGGGGTTTCACAGTTTTTATCAGAGACTGCTCCTCTTCCGTTCTAACTTTGATTCAGTTTGTGGGGTATTGTAATTGAATTCCAGTGTGGGTCCAATTCTGCTGTATATACATTTTAATGCCATCTGGTCAGTTGTGGAGCACATTGAATATCCGAAGGTTAATTAAGCGTGTTTCTGCTTTTGTAGTCAGTAAAATACATGGCGTTTTAACATACCAGTTAATTTTTTGCTGCTCAATTCTTTTGCGCAATTCATATCCAAGCGTATTTGTGCTATTGTAGTCAGTAAAAGAAACAGTGTTTTTCAACGCCAAAGACGAGGATATTTTTCCTGGTGATTCCTTTAGCATAATTTTTATCAGAAGGTTAATTAAGCTTGTTTCTGCTTTTGTAGTCAGTAAAATACACGGCGTTTTAACACGCCACATACAGTTAATTTTTTTCTTGTTGATTTCTGGAGCGGCAATTTTATTCAAGGTTACCAAGCCTGTTAGTGGGTTCATCTGGAGTAAAATACAGGGTGTGTATTTATCATATACAGATATCTTCATTAAACAGAGTCTGTACATTTTTGAACAAACAGTATGTCAGACAGAGAGGTGGCAGGCTCTTCACATGCGAGTGACAGTGGCATAACATTCATATGGAGCAGGCACCCCAGGTCGCTGCAAGTAAGAGGACGACGTCGCAGCAGGGATCACTCGGTGAGGCCAGAAACCTTGCCGGAGTCATCTAGCCGCCATGGGTTGACCAGCAAACCACAAGGGTTCTTGATTGGTTGACTAGTTCATCCACTTCCTCCAGATGGACATCTGGACAACCCCAGCCAAGAGTCGGTTTGGACGTCAGACAAACCCTTATTTGGCATGGCCGGGAACAGCCTAAGCGGCTCTCACCTTGTCCTCAACCTGCCCTCCTGTCGTCCGGTTCCCTCTGCAAGAGATCTTACTATGTTGGTCTGGGCTCAGCGCCACTATACAGCGAGGATGAACAATTTGAGGACAGTCAGCAGCTACTTGGCAGCCGAAGAAATGGGGCCGATATCCCCTGTTTCTTGCAGAAGGCATCAAGTAGAATGTGGAGAGTGGCATGGGAGGTCATGTTGTAAGGGGTCAGCCTCTGCATTCCCAAGGACACACTAGAGGGAGGACAGCAGTGGAAGCTAAAGGGGGGGGGGAAAACCCATAATCGATGATGATGTTGCGACCGGCCACTTGGGAGCCGGGTGAAGCAAGGGCTTCATCAGTGGAGGGAGAAGATGGTGTCAGCTTGCGCCTAAGGCAGCGGTGCAGCCAGTGAGTGGGTAGTGTGGCTGTGAGTCAGTAGGGTAGCAGCAGTGTGAGGTCGGAAGCCAAGCGGCCACGGGGTAGAAAACCCGCTTCGCAGGTCCAAGAAAGTGCGGCGACGGGGGCTCAGCGAGGCAGCGGTGGTAGTGGTCACTCCGTGCGGAGCGTAGTTCCCATACCCCACCACATCGGGCGGTGTGGCGTTCATTGCTAGACACCGGAGGAGCCGAATATGGGTTATGTAGAATCTGTGGACAGAATTGAAGCGTGGCCAGGGAGCTAAACGTTGAAACCATGGCCCTGCGTTCAACAATGCAGCGTCACCATCCGGTGGTCTGGTATGAGAAACGTGGACTAGATGTGGTGGTCCATTCCAGCCGCCGCAGCACTGCAGCCGCAGGGCCCAGTGGCCACGCATGCCATTGAGCCGTCAAGGCTCCATCACCTCTGCAGAAGGGAGCTGTTTCTCTTTGCCATCATCTCCCGGTCCAGTTGCTCCTGCTCCTCGCAGGCAGTCGTTCAGCGAGGCGATTGCAAAGAGGACAACAGTATGCGTCCACCATCCTAAGGTGCAGAAGCTGACCGTGCTCCTGGTTCCTAGTTTGTTGGTACTGCAGTCCCTCCTTCCAAATGGGGACTCTGCAAGTTCACGAGAACTAATGGGCTTGTGCCGAGCCGGATGGAGAGTTCCAACCCGAATTTTTTTCCAAAAAGCAGTACCCACTCATTAAAATAGTAAACGAAGGGGGGCCACCCTTTAAAAACTTACAGTTTGTTCCAAGGGCACGGCAGCGCGGACGTCGGAGCTGTAACTACGGTCGGGCGTACATGTCATTTAACCCCATGGTGAATTGCTTCCTCCCCGGGCACCCCCAACAACTTGGACAGGAGATGCCGTTTTTCTCCTCCACGTTGTCAAACTGCGGCTCTTGCCCCCATGACTGCCTCCCCCCTCCTCCCCCACCCCACCATCTCAGCCTCCAAGTATGCTCCATCTACCACATGGTAGGGCCACGGTTCACCATTTCTACACCTGGCTTCCTCGGCGAACGAAGTCACACAGGGGGACTTTCGCACATGCATAAGAAATCGGGGGGCTTTCTCCGCGCCAAACTAAAAATGGGAACCATGGGACGGAAAATGGAGTAAAGGGTTTCCGCGCTGCAAAGAGAAGGGATGGCCATCCCCTCATGGCGCACGTGTTCAACGGTTTGAAAAGGTTTCCTGAAGTCTTCCCACCAATCCCAAAGATTCTAAAAGGGCCGGGAAAAAGTGCTGCCTTCATCCTTTCCTACCCAAAGGCAGGAACACCCCCTCGAGTTGCAGCGGCAGAAAAGGCCTCCCTAAACACCTGATATGCGAGTTTCACCCGTTGGAATTTCAGCCTCAATGTTGACGACTGTATAACAAGAAAGGGCCCTTAACATTTTTTGAGATTCCAAGCGGGGGGCAGGAGACTCCCCTTGTAAAATTTGATGTCACCGTGGCAGCTCATGCTGACACCTGCCGTTTGCTTGGCCTTCGAGGAGCCCCGTTATTTTCATCCCGGACTACGGAGAATAACTCATTCCCTCTTTTATGTCCTGGGAAAAGATCTGAAAAACCTGTCTTGCAGGGGGCGGAGACGTAGGAAAACACTGCGGCCCCATGAGCCCGGTGGGGGCTGAAAGGAGGGGGACGGACATTGGAGCAAACATTTTCTGGGTGAAATTATGGGTTTTCACCCCGGGGACAAGAAGGAGGGGGCAGGAACGCTAGGGAGGTGAGGGATGGGAAGACGAGGCAATGACCCGCAAGCACCCGGGGAGTTAAAAAGTGAAGAGGGGAGGGGGCCCCTCTAGTCATTTCAGATCCCCACATGGATTTCCTGTATGCAGCCGAAAAGCCCCCATCCGGCAGAGGGGGTGCTTCTGGCCTCCACCCATTTTACCCCGCTACCGGTCCCCAAAAGGGACCCTTTTTCCCCGCTGCTGAAGGAACAAACCAAATACTAAGGGGAAAACCTCCGATCAGTTGGGCCCCTGCCTATGTCGGCTCGTCCCTCCTCTGACAGGTCTGACTGGGGGGTTCTTCACACCACGACTACTGCCCCCGGCTACTGGGGAAGTGGGGGGGTAGGATAGAACCAGTCCAACACGCATCCTAATCTGGAGTCCTTTTTTTAACACTTCCTTCACCCCCGCCTTGTAGGAGGGGGTTGCCACAGCAGCAAAACCTGAGCAGCCCCCGAACCAACAGGGGGTGGCTACTTGGACAGCACTCGCCCCCCAGTTAAAAATCCTTGGATAATGGACACCAAACTGGATGTGTGGCCGCAACTTTCCGGTTTTCAGTGGAAAGCTTTTTCCCGCCCCCCATATGTGGATCCCATGGGTTTTTCAGGGGGCGGAGGCCATCGTTACCCCAAGGAGAAACCCCTTGTCCACCCAAATGTGGAATGACTGACCTCTGTAAAGAGAATCAGGCGTGGATGGCCAGGATTTCCCACCCCCAATGCCAGGCGTCAACTACATCAGCCTGACGCCCACCTAAACTGTGAGAAATGATCTGGTTTTAAACTATCTACCTCAGCCACTATTCTGTGCCCCCACCCGCCTGATGCCACACATTGTGACAGTTTTTTCCATCTCCACCACCCCTTTACCAGGAGGGGATTGCCACCCACCTCCACACTCTGCGTTGTGCCACTCTAGAACTCCTGCTGCTGCTGCTGCTGCTGGTGCCGGAATCCACACGTGTCATTGAGCCACTCTCTGACCCATGTTGCTGCTGCTGTTGTTGCTGCTGCGGTCATATCCACACCCTGCCATTGTGCCACTCTATGACCCCATGCGTTGCCTTGCCCTCACCTTACTCTCTGATTTCCACTCTGTGGCCACTCCGTTGTACACCTCCACCCGTCATTGTGCAACTCTCGGGGCCCACTACTGTTATTGCCACCTCAGAATGTATTGTGCCACTTTTGACCCATGCTGTGCTTTGGCTGCTGCCGGCCCTCCAAAGGTTCATTTGGCCCCAAATCTGACTTCCCCCGCGGTCAGCTCCATTCCTTTATTTTGGCCTCTTTGGGCCACTCCTGTTTTTTTCACCCCCAAATTTTCATTGGCCACTGTTACCTCACCCCTGTGCTGTGGCTGCTGCCCTGACCTCCCCCCTCTTCCTTTGTACCACGGTTGACCCTTTCCCGGTGCTGTTCCCTGCCCTGACTCCACACTGTGTCATTTTTTCCCCTCTGTGGCCTACTCCTGTTTTTGGGCCCTCCCAGAAGTTTGTGCCACTGCCCGACCTCATGTTTTCTTTCTGTGGGTGCGCCGTGACCTACACACTCTGTCATTGGCCCCTGTCTGACTTCATGCTGCTGCTTTGCCCTTCCGTGCCCTCCCCACTGTCAGTTTACTGGGCCCCAAAGCCAGAAACGCCCTGAACAGGGGAAACCTCAGGGCCCATGAGGGCACAGATGGCAGTACCGCGGGGGTACCCAAGTGCAGGGCACAGGGTCGGATAAAAAGATGCGAGCTTTTAATGGAAGCACAGTCCCATGGTGATAACAGATTATACAGCGGAAAGCTACTGGGGAAGCGAAGGAGTTCAGCAGGGTTTAAGGGGGCGCTGGACAGCGCCGAGTAATGCAGACGTTTTAGACAGAAGCTTAGCAGACACTCACAGGTAACCAGGGGGTTAACAAGGCAGCAGCTTAACAACAGAAGTCTAGCTCTATGGAAGAACACCAACGAACTGACCCAGAGTCCAGGGAGGGTTTCTTATGAAGGAAAGGGTCAGAGGTCACAGGCAGGAAGCAGGAGCACTGTGTGCATAAATGTCCGCAGGCTGGCGCGCGCGCGCCATATGGGGTGCGCACACACGCTGGTTAAGCCACAGAGGACGAACACGTGTGGAAGCAGGACCAGGTGAGTAGCGCTGAGCAGAAGCAGGTGCAGAACAAACTGACATTGCCGCTGTGAGCCCCGCACAGGGAGCCACAGCGGACCCAACTACAGGGGCACGGACACGACCGCGGTCCAAGGCACAGGCCACGGCGCGAATCGTGACACACACTTTGTCATTGTGCCAGTCTGTGGCCTACTCCTGTTTTTTCCACCTCAAGAATGTCTTTGTGCCACTGTCTGACCTCATGCTGCTGCTGCCGTCACCTCCACTCTCTGTCATTGTGCCACTCTGTGGCCTACTCCTGTTTTTGCCACCTCCAGAATGTCTTTGGCACTGTCTGATCAGATGCTACTGTGCTCTGCCAGCCTCCGCACCTGTCATTGTCACTGTCTGACACATGCTGCTGCTGTGCTGCTGCCGTGACCTCCACAGACTGTCATTGTGCCACTGTCTGACCTCATGCTGCTGCTGTGGCTGCTGCCGTGACCTCCACTCTGTGTCATTGTGCCACTCTGTGGCCTACTCCTGTTTTTGCCACCTCCAGAATGTCATTGTGCCACTCTCTAACCTCATGCTGCTGTGGCTGCTGCCATCACCTCCACACTCTGTCACTGATGTTGCCACCTGAGCTCTCAGCTTGTTTTTTTCCAGCTGTCGCTGCCATGACTTTATCAGGCTACATTCCCGCTTCAGTTTTTTGGTCAGTTTTGCCCTCTTAAGTGCCCAGGGAATTTTATAGTGAAGCGATTCTAAGAGCGGCGGCAGTCATATGCGTGTCATTCTAAAACACAACATTGTATGAAGACCAAACCAAGCTCCCTCTGCATATTTAAGCATGGCACAACGTTCTACAGCATGCTGCAGGCTCTGTGCAGCCTGGAAATAGCTGTTTTTTAGCGCGATTCGTCCCAAAGCAATTTGGACCGAAACGAATTTTGTTGGAATATTCGGTGAAGTCACCAAATCGAATTTTTGAGAAATTCGCCCATCTTTAGTTTTAATGCTTTTACATTAAAACACTTATTCGAAAGAGAACAAGTTTTTGTATCACCATAGTTTGAGAGCCATAACTTTTTTTTATTTTTCTGTCTACAGAGCTGTGTAGTGGCTTGATTTTTTTGTTTGTTTGTTTTTGTGGGATGAGTTGATGTTTTAATTTTTATCAATTTTGAGTGGACAAGGATTTTTGTTTTGTTAAAAATCTGTTTTTTAAAGAGCAGTGTGAAGAAAATACTGCAATCCTAGTAGTGTTTTTTGTTTTTATTTTCAACAACATTCACCATGCAGTATACGTAACAAGTTAGTTTAACTATGTGGGTCGATACGATTATGGCAATACCCAATTTATTTAGGTTTTTTGTTGTAGTATGTTGAAGTGCTTTAAAAAAAAGTGTTTTGTATGGTATGAAACAATATGTACAGTATGTATCGCTATCTTCAAATAATATAACTTTTTATTTCTCCATATACAGAGCTGTATAAAGGCTTATTTTTTTACATTTTTACCGCGTTGGTATTTATATGAGTTTTTCGCTTTTTATTACATTTTATGTGCTACGGGATACATGAAAAACACAATTCTGTGACTGTTTTTTGTTTTTTTTTTCTAACAATTTTCACCATGCGGGTTAAATAACATGACAGATTTATAGGGTAGGGCATTATGCATGATACCAAATATGTGTATTTTATTTATTTTTCTATCTTTTTTTGGGCGATTGCTGTTTGTAAAGGGAAAATGGCGGTGTACATGTTTTTATTTTATTTTTTGTGTTTTCACCTTTTACTTTTTTATACATTTTTACTTTTGTTTTTTACTTTTCCCCATATTGAACATGTATCAGTGATCTTCAGATTTTTTTTTAAATATTATAGTTCTTTGCCATGCCATGTTAAACTTCCAGGGACCAGTATGATACAGCATGTGAGCGATAACACCAAATTTAACACATTTGCTCCCCATTTACACATGAAACCATGTAAAATTAAGGAATCACATGACACTGTGGAGGGAAACGTGCAAATTGGGGACAATTTGTCCATTTTCACTTAAGGGATTACTCATTTTTGTTGCCAGCGGTTTAGCATTGATGACTGTGTTAGTTATTTTAAGGACACACCAAATTTATACTGTTATACAAGCTGTACACTAACTACTTTACATTGTAACAAAATTGTCATATCTTCAGTGTAATTAAAGCTATAGATATTAGTGCCTTGTACAGTGGGTTGCAAACGTATTCATATCCTTTAAGCTATTCCTCATTTTTAAAAGTAACACCCACAAACCTTAATGTATTTTAGTGATATTTTATGTGATAGAGCAACATAAAGTAGCAAGTATTTGTGAAGTGTATAGGAAATAATAATGCTTTTCAAAATTTTTACAAGTCAAAAAACTGAAAGGTGTGGCGTGCATATGTATTCCACCACTTGTACTTTGATACACCTAAATAAAATCCAGTGTATCTAATTGCCTTTATAAGTCACCTAATTAGTACATACAGTTCATCTGTATGTTATTTATTCTCAGTATAACTACATCTGTTTTATGAAGACCTCAGATTTAATAAAGGATATTAGTGAACAAACAGCATCATGAGACCAAGGAACACATCACACAGCTCAGGGATAAAGTGTTATAGCAAAGTGTTTTGCAGGGATAGGTTTAAAAAAAAATAAAAAATAGCCCAAGCTGTGAACATCTCTCGGAACACTGTTCAATCTATCATCAGTGAATGAAAGTAGTATGGCGCTACTGCTAAGCTATCAAGACATGGCCTTCCAACCACCCTGACAGCCCAAGTAAGGAGAGCGATAACCAGAGACAAAGCCAAAAGGCTGAGGATCACTATAGAGGAGCTGCAGAGTTCCATAGCTCAGGTGGGAGATTCTGTCCACAGGAAAATCATTAGTCATGTACTCCACAAATTGGACTTTATAGAAGAGTGGCAAGAAGAAACTCTTTTTGAAAGCAAGCCATAAGAAGCATGTGAAAGAAGGTGCTCTGGTCTGTATTATACATGGAAATCCCTATATAAGCATTTATGCTATCTATCATACATGAAAAAACTTTGAGATTCTTGGTTCACATATTTGTGATCAAAAATTGTTTAAGCCACCCACAAACTTACAACATGATCTCAGGTCGGGTGGTGCTACGCTATCTTTACCTCTCAATAGAGCCAAATCCAGGCCTCTCATTGGGTCAACCGACCTTCATTATCCAGAGAGAAAGAAAATAAAAAAACACCAACCTTGCAAGCTGCACTCATATAACAGCCTGTGAAAAGTGGGCGTGGTGCAGGAAACCAAAATGGAGGCACCCCTTCCTTCCATATAGATTAAAAGCAATATGTGCCAAATACAACGTATAGTTCTGCACAAAAAAACATTTCTGAAAAAACACTATGCGAACCTGGGTGCCACTGGCAGGGTTGCGGCATATATATCTATACACACGCACACCACTACCAGCGGCATGCCACTGCAAAAAGGGCAATACATTACATGGAAATCCCTAAAGAAGCATTTATGCTATCATACATGAAAAAACTTTGAGATTCTTGGTTCACATATTTTTGATCAAAATTGTTTAAGCCACCCACGAACTTACAACGTGATACATGAAAAAACTTTGCGTGTGTATATATTTATATGCCGCAACTCTGCCAGTGGCACCCAGATTCGCATAGTGTTATTGCTTTTAATCTATATGGGGAGGAAGGGGTGCCTCCATTTTGCTTTCCTGCACCACGCCCACTTTTCACAGGCTGTTATATGAGTGCAGCTTGCAAGGTTGGTGTTTTTTTTATTTTCTTTCTCTCTGGATAATGGAGGTCGGTTGACCCAGTTGTAAGCCGAGCACCGAGGTAGGATTCCCGGAATACAGCGAAGTTACGGACGAAGAAAACGACTCCAACACCAGTTCAACAATAGTTTACTGAACTTTTCAGAAAAGCATTGTGAACAAATCCCCAGCACACATGTACAAAGTAGTAACCAAGGCCCCTGTGCCACACAGCGCACTGCCGAGGTTTTGTCCTCTGGATGCACGATCAGTTTCCCCTACTCATGGGGTTCAGAAAGGCCCCGAACACCCGCTAACCTTTTAATACCATACAAGGACAGGAACAATCGTGTGTGGTGCATTTAAAAGCACATGGCGGTGGGGCCCACAGAAGCTTACATATACATATAAAACAGATCCTCTCACATGCGAACCGGTTGCCTAAATAACAGTGCTATAGCAGAGCCCCATCCAATGTCCCAAATCAGGAGGCGTAGTTGGATAAACATTTATGGCCTGAAACCAAATCTGTCCTAACTAGACTAACAGCCTGCACACAGTCCTAGTTTGTTAGCGTGCACGCGTTCTTTGACCCGGGTATACCTTTTCGATTCCGGCAGTTGCTGTTTCTGAGGTGATGTTCCCTGCTGTCCAAGATGTAGTCGCTCTCTAGTCTCTGCAGAGGGTCCTTTCCCTTTGGGGGTCTTTCTTTGAAAAACAGCTTCAATGCGCACAGTTACATTCCTCTCTCTCGGGGGGTTTCTCACACATTTTAGCCCAAACAGAGCCCAGTCATTCTTCAGCCAGCATCTGTTCCCTCCTGCTTTCTCTTTGTCTTTCTTGTTCTTTCCAAGAAAATGGCCGCTGCCTCATGCCTCCAGTCACATGTCTCTATCACATGTCTATCATTTGCTACACCAGTTTCCCGAGACAGTGGCATCTTGTGGCCCAAACACCAGAATACAACAGAATACTTTAAAAATAATAAGTCACACTATGATTTTAACAGAGTAAATACAATTGCGCTGTTCCACTATCCCACATACCACCCCACTAGAAGTTGGCGTCCTCGACAACTCCCCATACAAATTTCGCTTGCGCATAGCGCTGTGGGGGTACACCAGCATTGGACCTGGGTGTCCTACATGGGCTATAGGCCCCCAGGGGCATCAGGAGCATCTCCTGGGGGAGACCTGTTGACTGCCCCATCTCTTCTAGGTGGCAAGCTTGACACGCGGGAAACCCTCAGTGACAACGAAACCGAGACAGCCCACCATTCCTCAACTAAGGAGGCTGCGGGACGGGGGTAGGTACTTCGGGCGTAGTTTCAGGCACTTCAAAATCACAGCGCCTCAACATATTTTGTGCAGATTTCGTGATCGGCCCCCCTGTCCCTATCGGCTCAAACCTCTAGACGGGGATGGCAGGGTCCACCCTTCTCTTAAACCACATATGGAACGCCTCCCACCTCCCTTCCAATTTCCAGATGGCCTCTTACCCCCCCTGACCATGACCCGATCACCTGGGCAAAACTGTCTCTCTGCACGGCCGCGGGTTGGGATGCACCACTTGTTTTCAGACGCTCTCCTACAACCTTGGCACCATCCGCAGTCGGCGGCGGTGTTCCCCTGGCCCGTGGTACTGTTGGGTTTGGTGGTTTCCTGTCAGATGGGCATGTGGAGATCCTCAATCTCTCGACCCGGTTCTCCCGAACATCAGCATGTGTGGGGAGTAACCCGTGGTACTGTGCACCCTATTGTTAATATGCCCACATCAGCCAGGCAGGTACTCAGGCCACCTAGCCTTCTGGCTGTCCTCTAAGGTTTCCGCAGCATCTGGTTTAAGGGTGCGGTTTAAACCGCTCCACGCTCCGTTCCCCTGCGGATGATACGGGGTAGTACGGGAACGCTCAATCCCATCCCAACTGGTACAGTTCCGCTCATTATAGCCCCTTGGAAAAAATGCCCCCTGGTTCGGAATGTATCCTCTGGGGGCACCCAAACACCTGTATAAAGTGCTTGCAGACCGCTTCAGCAGCAGACTCTGCAGTCTGATCCCTAGTGGGGACAGCCACCGCATACTTAGTGAAATGGTCTGTCTGACCAAACAGTACGATGCCCAGAGGCAGAGTACCCAATCTGCACATAGTCAATCATAAAGAGCTCTAGGGGCGCAGATGTCCGGATGGTCTGAACGGGAGCCCGCTTTTTTCAGTGCTCTTACTTAACCCACAAGTACGACACTTGAGGCAAGCTTCAGACACCATGCTTAACAAGTCAGGGCATACACTAGTCGTTGAAGCCACTTATGGGTTTTTGTCACTCCCAAAATGGGCGCCTCCCCTCATGAGCCTTCCCGAGCAGCCTCTGGTCCCAATGACATGGGGATAACAATCTTTTTGTCGTGCGCAACCTGATTGTAAGGTAGATGGTCCGGCACAGGAGACCCTGGGAAACACTCATTTTTATCCCATTTGCCTCAACCACTTTTGCCCCTCCTGAGTCAGCTGGCCTGCTCTTCGGCCGGGGCCAGACCTAGACCGGACCCCCCCCTTCACCTTCCGTATATCTTGCAACCATCTTGACCCTCTGCCAATCAGCCCTGGTCTTTTTCCAACACCATCGGCATCCCAGACGCCACCCCCACTTGAGTGTGCCACATCCGGGGAACATAGAAACCGACCAAGGTCGGGCATTTCAGTGTCTTTAACTCTTCTTCAACATTTGGTGAGTGGTAGTCTAACTGGAACCCGAGAGAGGGCATTCGGCATTACCATTTTCCCTCCCTGAAGGGAATTTAAAAGTGGAATTGGTACTTTGAGAGTCGGGCCACCCATCTCTGCTCAAGGGCTCCAAGCTTAGCATTCTCCAAATGTGCCAATGGATTGTTGTCCGTCATGAGGCCCACCTCTGCACCTGTCAGGTACTCTGCAAACCTTTCTGTCATGGCCCATACCAGGGCCAATAGTTCCAACTTAAAGGAGCTATAATTGTCGGGATTGCGCTCTGACTCAGACTGGCATAGGCAATTACTCTCTCTCGCCCTTCCTGGAGCTGGGACAGCACGGCCCCCAACCCATGTAGACTCCTGTCAGTATACAACAGAAAGGGAGTATCGAACCGTGCATAGGCCAGAATCGGAGCACTGGTCAGCGCCTCTTTCACGGAGTCAAAAGCTTTTTGCTGCCGTGGTCCCCACTCAATAGGGCGATTCTTTGGGGCCCCAGCCTACCCTCACTAGCTCATTCAAGGGACCCTTCAGATGAGTGAAGCGGGGTATAAACCTTCGGTAATACCCGGCCAGTCCCAGGAATGCTTGCAACTCTCGTAGTGTACACGGCCGAGGCCACTTTTGAACTGCCTCCACCTTACTGGGGGCCGGCTGAACCCCCTCCGAGGTGACCACATGCCCTAAGTACTCTATCTGCTGTTTGAAGAGTTGACACTTCTTAGCTTGATCTTGAGCCCGTGGTGCCGTAGTCGTTCCAACCTGCCACAGTTTCTGAAGATTGGTCTTCAAAGGAATTCCCAAAACACCACTACATCGTGCGGTAGATAGCACCGACTCAAAGTTAAGATCCCCCAGACGTGCTCCATCAGCCTCTGGAATGTCACTGGGGCAATTAGACAGGCCAAATGGCATCCGATTGAACCATAAGTCCCATAGGTAGAATAAAGGCTGTCTTTGCCCTGTCCTTCTTAGCCCCTGGTACCTGCCCAGTACCGCTGGCCAAGTCGAGAGTCGAGAAAAACCCTTTGCATACCTAGAGCGGACAGCGATTCTTCATCCGTGGGAGTGGATAGGCATCACGAACAGTCTGGGCATTCAGTTTTTGGTAATCTACACAGAACCTGAGACTTCCATCTTTTTTTCGCACCACGAACACCGGCGCAGCCCAGGGACTTTGACTCTCTTGGATCACCCGTTTCTCCAGAATGCTGGCCACCATATCTTTCACTTCCGGGGACATCTTGGGTGGGATTTGCCGGTAACCTTTCTCTGATGGGCATAGCATTGCCCGTAGGGATTGCCCTGCTCAATGGAAGAAGCACACCCGAAGTCTTCATCATGTCTTAGAAACCCTCTGAAATTCCCAAAGGGTATCTTCCAGCAGCTGTTGTTGCCCTGGAGTAAGAGCCCTGAGGTCAACCTCCATTTGGGCCATGATCACTCGGCCATTCCATTCCGCTGTTGGAGGTTCATTCTGTCGGACTCCTACTGCATAGGTCCAGGCCAACCTCTTGTCAGGCAATAGCGTAAAGTCCTCCCGCCGGAAAAATATCTTCTCCGGGAACGCAGACTTCAGCTAACAGAAAATTTGTGGGAAAGGTTAACTCGCTGTCCATGACATTGAGGCATCTCACAGGTACACACCCATTTTTTATGGTGGCAAAGGGCCCGAGCTACCATGGAAAGGTTCTGTGACCCTTCCTGTGAGACTGGTTCAATCAAGACTTCCAGCCCATTCAACTTCCGTCCGGCTCCCACCGGGAACATCAATACCTGTTCGTGGGCGTTTGGGGGGATCTTGATCAGGCTTTTTGACGGCACGTTCACCTGCCCAATGGGCCGACCGATGTGGGGCTCTTTGGCAGACTGCAGCTCCTCACCATCTGTTGTAGGAACTTCTTAGTCGTCCGGTGCGTGGTGGCCCGCTGACCAATATCCTTGGTCCCTCTTTAGCGTAGAGATGGTGATCCAAGTCTCTGGGGCACATTCATACCCAGTGTTACATCCTCCCCCGACAGATGGGTGATCCACTAGCACCCCCTCCCTTTTTGCCGATGTCTTGCCCCAACAGTCGGACTTGCATCCAGACTATCCCTTTCACGCCATTTCACCATTATTGGCTGCTGTCAGCCTAATGACGCTGCCATCTTCCGGCGCCATCATGCGCCTAAAGTGTCGCTCAAAGAACTCCATGGGGATCAGGGGGGCACTCTGACCCTGTATCAACTAGACAGCATACTTTCTGGCCTTCTAACTCGGCTTCCATAACGGGACTGCTGGCACAGACGTCGTGCTCCTCACGCATGGGCTTTAGCTTCTGTCGCACCGCCACAGGCGCCCGGGTACTGCGGCGGTCGGTTTGTTAACCCTGGCTCTGCCCCTACATGTTCAAGACACTCTCTGGCGATGTGGCCATACTGTTGGCAAGCCCAGCAGAGAAGCCCCCTAGATCTCCGTGCGCCTGATGGAGCCCGGCAGTGGGACCCCATGTGGAGTTGTCCTGAAATGGGTGCTTTTGGGAGCTGAGGTCACTTCTGGAGGGTTTGTAGCCGTTCTGCCTTCATCTGGGACACTTCCAGCTGAAGTTCGCACAACTCCGCAGAGCCTGGACCACATCTGTTAAAGACTCCGGTCTCCCGCTCCTCTGCTTGCTTGGGCACTACTGATGGCGTTTACCGTTATGGGTTATGGGTTCTTCTTCCCTCTCCACAGCGGCTAAGTAAACACTATAAAACGCAGGTCCAGCCGTCATTCGGGTCATCTCTTGCAATTTGTCCCGTAAGGATTTTTTTGTACAGTCCCACAATGAACTGACTCTTAGTAACTTATCCACTTTCCCGAAAAGCCCCCATGGCCACTGGGTCTCGCCGCCTTATTTCATTCAACCCTTTCCTGTAGGCATTTGAGTACTGCATGAGGGTCTCACCCTCTCTTTGCGGCCGGTTGAAGAAGTGGGTTCGCAGGTGCACCACCTTGGCACGCCCCCCTTGGGCTCCTTCCAGCAGGGAGAATATTTGTCCAGTGTGTCCCTCTCGGACTCGGGCCGTACCATCACTGTCCCCCCCGTCTAACGTCCCCCCCTAAGGCCCCCAAGGGTAACCTGCCCCCAGTTCTGGAGCTAGGTTAAAATATTTTAAAATGCACTCACGCACCCTTTCTGTCCAATCCTGCAGTGTCAGTTTTTTTCCAATCAAATTTGGGGAGGGATTGTAAAAGTGACCCTACAGGAACATAACTCACTTGGGGGGGCATTATGGGACACCCTGAACTTGGCTCTGGGCCGGCGCCAGTGACGCCGGGGAAGACCTCCGTCGCATCCCCGTCCATAACGTTCGCTTTGTCCTGCCGGCTACGCCAAGTTGTAAGCCGAGCACCGAGGTAGGATTCCCGGAATACAGCGAAGTTACGGACGAAGAAAACGACTCCAACACCATCAACCAACCCATAGTTTACTGAACTTTTCAGAAAAGCATTGTGAAAAAAATCCCCAAGCCCACATGTACAAAGTAGTAACCCAAAGGGCCCCCGTGCCACAAGCGCGCTGCCGGAGTGGTGTCCCTGGATGCACATCAGTTTACCTACTCATGGGTTCAGAAAGGCCGAACACCCGCTACCTTTTAAAACCATACAAGGACAGGAACAATCGTGTGTGGTGCAAATTCAAAAGCACGCGGCGGGGTGGCACAGAAGCTTACATATACATATAAACAGTCCTCTCACATGCGAACCGGTTGCCTAAATAACAGTGCTATAGCAAGCCCTATCCAATGTCCCAAATCAGGAAGGCGTATTGGATAAACATTTATGGCCTGAAACCAAATCGTCCTAACAGACTTACAGGGCCACACACAGTCCCCAGTTTTGTTAGCGTGCACGCTTTCTTTGACCCGGGTATACCTTTCGATGTCCGGCAGTTGCTGCTCTGAGGTGATGTTCCCTGCTGTCCAAGATGTAGTCCTCCTCTCAGTCTCTGCAAGGGTCCTTTCCTTTGTGGGGCTTTCTTTGACAACAGCTTCAATGCGCACAGTTACATTCCCCCTCCTCTGGGGGTTTTTCACACATTTTGAGCCCAAAAAGAGCCCAGTCATTCTTCAGCCAGCATCTGTTCCCCCTTGCTTTCCTTTGTCTTTCTTGGGTTTTTTCCAAGAAAAAGGCCGCTGCCTCATGCCTCCAGTCACATGTCTCTATCAAATGTCTATCATTTGCATACACCAGTTTCCCGAACAGTGGCATCTTGTGGCCAAATACCAGAATACAACAGAATGCTTTACAATAATAAGTCACACATATGATTTTACAGAGAAAATACAATGCGGCTGTTCCACTATCCCACACAATGAGAGGCCTGGATTTGGCTCTATTGAGAGGTAAAGACAGCATAGGACCACCCAACCTGAGATCACGTTGTAAGTTCGTGGGTGGCTTAAACAATTTTTGATCAAAAATATGTGAACCAAGAATCTCAAAGTTTTTTCATGTATGATAGCATAAATGCTTCTTTAGGGATTTCCATGTAATGTATTGCCCTTTTTGCAGTGGGGTGCCGCTGGTAGTGGTGTGCGTGTGTATAGATATATATGCCGCAACCCTGCCAGTGGCACCCAGGTTCGCATAGTGTTTTTTCAGAATTTTTTTTTGTGCAGAACTATACGTTGTATTTGGCATATATTGCTTTTAATCTATATGGGGAGGAAGGGGTGCCTCCATTTTGGTTTCCTGCACCACGCCCACTTTTCTCTCTGGATAATGGAGGTCGGTTGATCCAATGAGAGGTCTGGATTTGGCTCTATTGAGAGGTAAAGATAGCGTAGGACCACCCGACCTGAGATCACGTTGTAAGTTCGTGGGTGGCTTAAACAATTTTTGATCAAAAATATGTGAACCAAGAATCTTAAAGTTTTTTCTGGTCTGTATTTAGCTCCATCCATCTTCCTATAAACTCTGACCAGTTTCTCAGTCCCTGCTGAAGCAAAGCCTCCCCACAGCATGACGCTGCCACCACCATACTTTACTGTGGGGTTGGTGTGTTCGGGGTGATGTGAAGTGTTATTCTTCCTCCACACATAGCATTTGGCATTTAGGCTAAAATGTTAAATTTAGGTCTGTGGTAATCCTGGAGGAAAACCTGTTAGAGGTTGCAAAATACTTGAGACTGGGGCATAGATTGACCTTCTAGCAGGACAACGACTCTAAACATGCAGCCAAAGCTACAGTAGAATCATTGAACTCAAAGCATATTCGTATGTTAAAATGCCCAGTCAAAGTCCAGACCTAAATCCCATTGAGAATCAGTGACATGAAATGAAAATTGCTGTTTACAAATGTTTGCCAACCAAACTGACTGAGCTACAGCTATTGTTTAAAGAAGAATGGGCAAAATTTGTAGCTTATAGATGTGCAAAGCTGGTAGAAACTTACCCTGACAGATTTGTAGCAGTCATTTCAGCTAAAGGTGGTTCTACAAACTATTGACTGGGGACTGAATGCATATGCATGCCATACGTTGCCATTTTTTAATTTGAAAAAAATTGGAAAAGCGAGAATCATTTTCTTTACATTTCACAAATACTTTCTACTCTCTGTTGCTCTATCACATAAAATATCATTCAATACATGTATGTTTATGGCAGTAACATTTAGAAATGAGGAACAGTATAAGGGGTATTGTCACGGATGCGGTAGTGGATCCACTGGACCACCGCAAGCGGTGGTGTAAGCCACGCCAATGAGCGGAGTCTAAGTAGGTCCCGGTTTTCACCAGAGCCTGCCGCAAAGCGGGATGGACTTGCTGTGGCAGGAGTCTACCAGGTCGCTACCCCTGACATGACTTGCTTACGGTGGCAGCCGAGGTTTAGTGTGGCTCGTAGTCGGGGAAAGGCAATAAGGTCAGGACAGGCGGCAAAGGTTCGTGGTTGTAGGCGAGAAGGTTCAGTACACGGAATATAGACAAGACTAGAACTAACACTTTCTCAGTAGGCAACAGGGCACTAGAGATCCGGCGGGGAGTAGGTGGAAGCACCCAGGTAATATAGAAGCAGCGCCCGGCAATTAGCCAATTACCGGCGCACTGGCCCTTCAAATTTCATAGAGCCGGCGCACGCGCGCCCTAGAGAGCGGGGACGCGTGCGCCAGGCAAGAAGAGGATGCGGACAGACAGGAGCAAGGCCGGGTGAGTATCGGCACGCTGGGGCACAGGCAGGGCTGCGAAGGCGCCCACAGCCCGACTTGCGGGCTGCAGCGCTATTTGCAACAGGTATAAATACTTTTAAAACCCATAGTTTATCAGAGAACTCGCAAAGTTCTGCTAGGCCTTAGAAAGCCACCAACTTGTTTTACCCAACAAAAAAACATAATGATCTTGGACCTGAGTCGGCTCCTTTGGGTCTTTTGGGCACTATAGCAGCTGCTATGCCTGCTGTGGCTATAGTTATGTCAGTGATGGTGACTTTTAAGCCTTAATTTGTTTCAATTATCAAAATAACCACACAATATTATTTTGCAAAGAATGTAGAGTAGAATGTGTAAAAATAGCAGAAGTCGAATTTTGCCTGATTTGAATGACGAAGTAATGCTATATAACATGTATCCTTAAGGCGGATGCCGCAATGGAATCTATTCCGATGTAAGCTATGTCTCATAGAGGAATAATATCAATTATTTTACAGCATACTATTTGTGCTAATATTTTTCAGTGAATGAGAGTTCACAATACATTTCTGTTGATTACTATGCAACAGGTTGTTTAGAAAAATCTAATTTGGCTGGATGATGCAAGTAAAGTGAAATATGAATAAGGATCTATTCATCAGTTCTATTAAGACTCTATTCATTGATGTTATCTGCAGCTGTTTAGACAGTATTCTCTCAGGAGAGCATGCATAGAAAACCAACAGAAAGCTCAAATTTTATAGCCTGCATATAATTAGCAAAAACAATATCATGTTTACAAGGAAGTTACAGTTACAAAAATATGAACGGTTCCCACTTTGACTTAGATACTACTTAGTCAGCTGAAATGTAGTAAGTGTTCAGACTTCTAAAATGTCCTTTTATGAGGATTGTATAATGTATCATTTACTCTATAAAGCATTTAACACACTAAATGACAGACGCTCCTTTGTGTTTCCTTTCATTTTATTCTACTGTAAGGGAGAAGTACTTGGAATGTATATGCACATATTTTACAATGTTAATAAATAAAGATGAAAGTCGACTTTAATTTACTACAAAAAAGACAATGTAGGGATATGCACCTCAGAGCACTTTAAGTTTCTAATCTGGAGTCAAAAAATTTGTGTTCTATGCTGTTTTTTTTGTTTCAGTCACTTGCAGATTGCATATTCATTTCAATTTGAGGCAGATAATGAGACCTGAATTGCGGCATCTCTTAATTTCCATGTGCTGAAAGAGAGAAAGTGATATAGCTAAAATAATGTCTTATCCAAGCAGCTGTCCTTGTGTGTATAGAGAAGACTTGCTAGTTACTTAAGGGTGTAACATGAGCCAGTGGGCTTATACACCCAGAGAGTAGAACTAGGCTGCAGCTCAGCTGTATCTGTAACATAGCCAGGGTCAACGGGCCCCAAACCAAAAACCGGGGACACAAGCTATTTCTAACAAAATTTTCCCCCGCTTCACTTGCTGCCTTGAAAATTTGGGGAATTATCGTCATCAGAGCATAATTTAAAAAAAAAGGGACATCAAACAAAAAGGGGCCATACTCACACTAAAAGGGGGATACATTAAACACCCCATAAGAGGCACCAACTCCAACACTCCCCTGGGAGAAACTTTTACGGGACAGCTAATAAGAACATTCCCACACATCCTCACTATGGGGACGTGCCATCAAAAATATAAATAAATTATAAAAACTGCATTTGGATAATTACCAATTCACATCAGTATGCAGAAATTCCACAATACAACTCATGGGAGACTGCACTATGCAAAAACACATAAACAATAACCCAAAACCTACTATATCTCAGGGGGGCAATTCCCCACATTACAATTCAAAAAAAAAAAAAACTATAAGGGTGCCAGTTATACAGCGACATAGGGTAAATCAGCGGGTTCACAAAAATTTAAACCCCCCAAACATTCCATGGCTGGTTGCCCAGCATGTTTCAAGTGCCAAATACAAAATACTGACACCTTCTACTCCCCAGTACTACAGGACAAAACTCCATACTGGAAAAATATCAAATATCAGGTATTACTTGGTATTTCAGCAAATCATGCAAAATAGCAACCCATGTCAAGAGTCCTGATTGTCTTGCAAGTCACTAATGTTACTAGCCCCCTCAGACATAGTAGGTATGGGGTATTGTTTATCAGTTTTTTGGCATGGTGCAGTCTCCCTTGAGTTGTATTGTGGCTTTTCTGCACACTGGTGTGAGTTGGTGTGTTTTTTTGCTGCCCTCATTATAGATG
Source organism: Phyllomedusa bahiana (assembly GCA_025379985.1). NCBI lineage: Eukaryota > Metazoa > Chordata > Amphibia > Anura > Hylidae > Phyllomedusa > Phyllomedusa bahiana. Next base: position 221,205 of record JAODAL010001208.1, on the reverse strand, counting down.
GATGGGCAAGCAATTATTGAGCGCACCTGTAAAAATTTTTTTCCCCCGGGAAAAATTGCTTCTGCCCTTACTTGAATGTAACAGGTGTTTCTGAACCTTTCGTGTTTCTTTCAAAAAACTCTTACTGGAAATGGTTACAAGGATAGCCATTGAGCTGTGATTATAGCTTTGTGTTTTGTTTAGTACCATAATTAACTCTCCTTTGCAGTATTGTGCTTTAATTTTCTTTCCCTTCCCTGACAGTAGATACAGAGATCTTAAAAATTCCTTTTTTTTAAATTGTCATTATTACTTGATGGTCATAGAGAACCATTGCATGCTTTCCCCCCTTGGCTTTCCCGGCTTAGCCGTAATCCTACTAGCCCATTTCCCTTTTTTTTTGTATCCCCTATTTGTTTTTTAAGCTTTTTATTTTTGGGAAACCCCCCCACAAAAAAAAAAAAAATATGTACTTCTGTCTCTGCAATGTATTTGTCATTACAAACTAACCCTCTGCTGTCATCCTCATAATAATATGTAGGAAAAAAGGGTTCTATTATATGGACAAAAAAAAAGGTTTTTTTTTCTTTTCCTTCTTTTTCAATTTTCACAGATCAGGGGCATAGTTTGATTAAAAGGGGTTTGTTCCGGACCAACGTATAGCGTAATAAAGACAACCAACTTTGTCCACATGAAAAGCAGTCTCGTACATCGCATCCTTCGTTTTTTTGGGCCCATGATAGGGAAGAAATCTAAAAAAGTATTGCTTTCTATAAACATAAGGGGGGGAATGGCATCCCCAACAACCCATTTTTACTGGGCTCTCTTCTCCTCGCACCTTGCAGGGACAACAGCAAGCATACTCAAATGGAGGAAATCGAAAACTCTGCTTCACCAATCAAACCTAACCTACCTTTTTCATCACAACCCTTCCAAATACAGGCAATCTTTTAGGACTAGTGTTGACGATTGCGTTGGCTATCCGGATCGAACGATAGTCCGATATTCGGGGCCGCTATCGATAAGGTTTTTTTACGATAGTGAGCATCGATTATGCGCGATTACCATTTAAAGTCTATGGAGAGCAACAACACCTTCATTATAACACCCAAACAAGGCTTGAGAAGCTGAAATAACCATCCCACAACAGTCAAATGGATACGTAGCTACATCTTAGGCAACACACTTAATGTTTTATAAAAGTCTCAGAAAAAAAGTCACAGACCATTTACTATCCCTGTCTTGTACCACAGCCTGACCCTTAAACTCATCACTTCACAAATTTAAAAAAAAGTGCCAGACAGGCAGTATGACTTTGAACCTATCATGTTACTTGAACTGGACATTGAATATCCCTGTCCTGGAACGCAGCATGAGCCCCAAGACCTGCATAGACCCCCACTATTAAAAAGTGTCCCACCAAGAAAAAGGAGTCTTTCAAACCACCATTATAGTTGAACTTGACATTGACTATACCTGTCCTGGCCACAGCATGAGCCCAAACCTGCATGACCCCCACAGTTTTTAAAAAGTGCCGGAAAAAGGAGTCTTTGAAACCACCATTATAGATGAACTGGACATTGACATACCTATCCTGGCCACAGCATGAGCCCCAAACCTTCATGACCCCCACCCCACAATTAAAAAGTTCCGGAAAAAGGAGTCTTTCAAACCCCCAATTAGTTTCACCTGGACATTGACTATACCTGTCCTTGGCCACAGCATGAGGCCCAAAACCTTGCATGACCCCCACATTAAAAAAAGTGCCGGAAAAAAGGAGTCTATCAACCACCATTTTTAAGTTTCACTGGACATTGACTATACCAGTCCTGTGCCACAGCAATGCGCCCCAAACCTGCATGCGCCCCCACATTTAAAAAGTGCCCGGAAAAAGAGTCCCTTTCACCACCATTTGTAGTTGAACCTGGACATTGACTATACCTGTCCTGTGGCCTCAGCATGAAGCCCCAAACTGCATGACCCCACCTTTTATATAAAAGTGACGTAAAAAGGAGTCTTTCACCCCATATTTAAGTTTTGAACTGGACATTGACTATACCTGTCCTGGGCCACAGCATGAAGCCCCAAACCTGCAATGACCCCACATTTAAAAATGCCGGAAAAAGGAGTCTTTTCAACCACCATTATAGTTTTCACTGGACATTGACTATACCTGTCCTGGCCCACGATAGCATGAGCCCCAAAACTGCAATAACCCCCCACATTTAAAAAGTGCCGGAAAAAGGAGTCTTTCAAACCACCATTTTAGTTAACTGGTCAATGACTATACCTTCCTGGCCATAGCAATAGCCCCAAACCTGCATGACCCCCACATATAAAAAGTGCCGGACAATGCGTACCTATTCAACCATCCATTATAGTTGAACTGGACATTGACTCTACCTGTCAAGTGCCACAGCATGAGCCCCAAACCTGTGACCCCCACAATTTAAAAAGTGACGGAAAAAGGAGTCTATTTAACCACCTTTTTAGTTTTGAACTGGACATTGACTATACCTTCCTGGGCCACAGCATGCGCCCCAAACCTGTACATGACCCCCACATATAAAAAAGTGCCGGAAAAAGAGTCTTTCAACCACCATATTTGTTTCACTGTACATTGACTATACCAGTCCTTGGCCACAGCATGACCCCGAGTGCCCCGGAGTTACAGTTGGGTGCGGTGAAGCCCAGGCAGGCGTCCGTCACTATTTAACACGCAGGTTTTAAAAATGCCCCTGATGACCAGCAACGAAAACTGTCCCCGTGCTGAAGCAGAGTGTTGGAAGCGGAAGTGTGAGAAACACCACCTTCCCTCTGTAAACATTCATACCGTGGTAGCTCTTGCCCCTCCTATGAGTGTGGACCAATTGAGCTTCACTTGTGAAATACTGGTGGTTAACGCTCCTGATACACCCAGTGCCCTGTTATTTGGCATTCATTTCCTCATTTACTCAACAGTGCTGGATGAAATGGTCCTCTGTACTTTGAACTCTGTCCGTGCTCCATACTCCATGTCCACAGAAAAACCTAAAATCTGGACAAGTTTTCCTGTAACCTCCTTGTACAATTCAGAGGAATTTTTTTTAACAGCTATTTTGTACATGCAAGTTTTTTTAGTACTTTAATTCTATAAAACACATTTTATTAAAATAGGATGGAATCCCACCATGTCTTTGTTTCTCTTTTTTTCATTGTATTAAATGGGTTTCTCAATACAGGGAATGGATAGCTTATTTAAAGATCCGCAAAAACACGTCTCATTTATGCAATTATTTGCTCCAAAAACAGTGTCCTACCTATTCCTGTTTCTGACAGCACCATCTCCATTGAGGCCACTCTTGACAATTGTGAAGAACAAATGGGTCCTGATAGAAACAACATATATTTAGAAAAGGACCTGTAGTAAAAGCTGCATGTCACGCAAAATGCCCAAAAATTCCAAAGCATGACCCTTGATGCCACTTTGGTCAATTGTGAAGAACAAATGTCCTGTTAAAAAAACATTTTATTAGAATAGGACCTGTAGTATAGCTGAGCATGTCACAGCAAAATGCCCCCCCAAAATTCAAAGCAATGACCCGTAGCCACTTTGGTCAATTGTGAAGAACAAATGTCTGTTAGAAACAACACTTTTTTTATAATAGAACCTTGAAGTATTGCTGCATATTCAAAGCAGCATGACCCAAAAAATTATAAAAATGACATCTCACCACTGTAAAAAAATGTGAGGGAGAAATGCCACTTATAAGCCACATTTACTGTTACAAAGTACCATGATTATTGCTGTATCTCACAGGCTACCAATGACCCCAAAAAATTATAAAAATGAATACTCATAAACTATTAAAAATTGAGAGGGAGAAATGCAAATTAGAAGCCACAATTCTGTTCCAAAGACCATAATTCATAGCTGTATCTCACAGCAACATGAGACCCCAAAAAAGTATAAATAGGACTTCTCAGCCATATAAAAATTGTGGAGGGGAAATGTCACTTATAAGTCACATTTCTGTCCAAATGGACCATGATTATTGCTGTATCCTCAAATCAACATGACCTCAAACACCATTGACAATAGCAAAAACATCTAAGATAAAGTTAGTAAATGGAATACGGTAGTGTGTCATGAATCCATTGCAGTCTTTTACAGTCTCCCTCACAGCAAAACCAGCAAAAGAACTGTTGGCTAAAAGAAATAAAAAATTGCAGTTAGAAATTAATACATTTTAAAAAAAAGTTTCAAGAGAACCATTTCTGTTTATGAAGAGGAATGTGAAGTATATGCCACTAAGGCGGTGACCTCCGGCAAATTGGTGTCACAACATCATCAGAGAACCATGCCTGATTCATCAGTATGAAAGTCAAAACGATCCATCATTAACTGTGAAAAGCCGAATGGCCTATTGTCTGTAATTACTCCTCCAGCTGTGCTTGAAGGTTCCGCTTACAGAAATGACGCTTGGCTGCTGGGCGGACAACACCTCTATGGCGTGAAAGGCCAGCTCGGGCCATTCGTCCATTTTGGATACCCAACTGAAGTCTATTGGGTCCGGAACACATGCAAAAACACAACGGTGGATGAGACTCAGATAGTCGTGCACCAGATCTAAGCTGATCACTGAGTGTTGGATGTGTGCCCACATTGGCATGGCGATGGTGAGGTGGTAAACAAAGATTGCCAGAGGTCTACCCATAGGCTTCGCCACCTTGTCCTGCAGCTCCGCTACACGCCTACGAGGCACTCTACTGCTGTCAAGTCGCTGATGTTGATCCACCATGACATTTGGGGAACGTGAAGCAGACGCAAAAACCAAATGTCTCCATATGATCAATCAGCAAGGTCTTCTCCATTACCTTCATTTTACCCTCTATTTGGGTGGGTGGGAAAGAAAGAGTGCTGATTTTTGTTTTGTACCGGGGGATCCAAGGAGGGTGCCACTCAGTAACTGTTTGTTCATTTTGAATGGCCTTAATCGAGGATCATGTTGGAGGAAATTGAGCATCAAGCACACATGTGAGAGATGGAGCCTAGATTTCCCAAGTCCACTGGGTCGAGGGGGCACTAGCAAACATCTTCCACATCTCCTCTCCGCCTCATAATTCGGCCGCCAACCTCTTTCCAAGGCAGGACGTCGGTAACATCGGTCTCCTATGAATACCTCCCACCTCCCTCCTCCGCCTCCGCTGCCCCGGCACAGCTTCACACAGCCCTGTACTTGCCTGAATGATGCACCCTCCTGAGAGCTGATGCGCCACCTTGCACTAGCTCGGGACCCCGAACCACTGCCTAATGAAAACTGATGAAATTGTGAAACTGTCCGGCCTTGGGGATTTGACGGAGAAAAGGCCCCGGTGTCCGCATCTGTGTCCATCTCCTCCTCCATCGCTGGCGGGACCTTTTTTTTTTCAGAGGGGCCCCCAACATCTTTCCCCAAACAAAGATCACCACAATTTCATCGACAAGGGCCTTGTCCGCACTGCCCCATTTTGGGGGGCTTCTTCAAAACTGGCAAGGTGGTGCAGAGCTCTTTCCCCCTCCCTCCACCCCCGGTGGTTCAACACCCCCGAGGTCTGAAACCCGTTTGTTTTGAAAGGCCATGTGTCTTCTTCGAACTGCGAATGGCATTGGGTTTGCTGCCAAAAATCGCTGGAGCATGGGGAGGGGGGAAATTTTCAAGCGGGGTTGCCACGTAAAACAATGACCCGGGTTTCCGGGGAGGCCGAGCTGACGCTGCAACGCAGCCAGGGGGGAACGAAAGAAAGGGTGCGAAGGGCGGAATTGCGAACCCCAAGCCCTCGAGCCTTCTTCACCCGGCAGCCAGACCCGGGGTATTTCTTTAGAAAATTTCTGGACGAAAAGGGTCAGGGACAGTGCCGGGAAAGGGGAAATGTCTCCAGCCTCCCCGCTTAAGGGGGGCCCCGCAATTTGCCCCGTTACCCGCACACCACCTTGCCGGGCAAAAAGGTTTTTTTTCACCCACCCACGCTCGCCCTCCTTTTTTTGACCCCGTCCACAGCCCCTAAACCTGTGTGTGGCCCGGTCCTCCAAGGCAAAAATTTAATTTCAACAGGGCCCGGGTGTCCCTGGGGACGGGATGCCACCAGAACCGGGGGGAAAGACCCCCTGAAACCACCCAGCGGTTTTGAAGACCGTCCGCCAGCCTGAGAGCCACCGTCCCCCCCAAAAACATCCACCCAGCTCACCCAGGATTTCCCACAGAGATATAGGGGCCTTGGCCGTGCTTACAGTCCATGTGTGGGTTTGGTGAGTTTGGATTTTTCCGCCCACAGATGCAGAAAACCCGCTTAAAATTTTTTAAAGATGACACGGGGCGGCCAGGGCAGGGAGGGCTTTTTTTTGGCAAAAAAAAGCCTGCTGGGCATCTTTTATTGGGGCGGGGCGGGGGGCCATGACGGGGGGCGGAAACCCCCCATCGGGGCCACCAAAAAAAAGGGGCAACTTTTCCCCAAGGGCCAAAAAGCCTGGAAAGGCCGACTTTTCGGGCTTTTGGTTTTGTGGGAGGGTTTTTTGGGTTAAAAAGTTTTTTCTTCTGTTCCCAAACCTGGAAGACAAAAAGGGCGGGGCGGGTTTTAGCCGGCCCTGAAACGCTTGAAAGGCCCGTAAAACTGGGGGAAGGGAGAAGGGTGGGATGGGCCCTCTGGGGGTGCTGGGGGGAACTCGGGGGCCCCGGTGGAGGCTGAAGCGGGGGGCAACCCCTGATCATAAACTCTGGGAGACATGGGCATTTGAGGAACCGCGGGTTGGGTGGCGGAGGGGGGAAAGGAGGCGGAGACAGAGGGTGTGACAGGGGTTTGGGAAAGGCCCCGGGCCGCCCAGCCCGGGCCCTTTTTTTTCCCCAAGTGTTCCCTCCTTTCAACTCATCTTCCGCTGCATGGGGGAACTAGACATTTTGGTGGGGGTTAAACCCAATTTAAGGTTTTTTGCCTCTATTTTATGCGTTTACGGAAAAAGGCGGCATAAAAACACCCGCTGGGGGGAAATCAGAGGCTTGCCAAAAAAGGGGCCCGGGCTTGAGGGGTTCCTGGACCTTTTTGACGGCGATAAGCGGGGAGGGGGGTTTGCGCGACCGTGGCGGGCGGAACCCATATCAGGGGACTTTTTGCGACCGCCCTCCCCCTTTTTTTGGGCGGGACCCGTATTGAAAACTACCCCTTTCGTCTTCCTCCTCGTCCACTGATGAAGTCCTCGCAAGAAAATTTCCTGCGGAAAAACCAGGAGGGATCCGAAAATGTCGTAAACATCAAAATCATAAATTCAACACGGGTGATTTGGGCCGCCCTTTACTTTTTCTGCATCCAAAAACTGGGGGGGCTACAAAAAGGGGGCACTGCAAGGCTTTTGCCGACCGCCCCCCGTTTTTTTGGGGCCGTTTGCCCGGCCCCTTTTCCCCCTCCTCTGTTGGCAAAAAAGTAACGGGGCGTCAGAGGCAGACAAAAAATCATCCCTTTGGATCTTTTAACATCCTTCTGCCCCCAAACCCCCGCATTTTGTCATCAAAAGGTCTTCAAAAAATGGATTATCCACAGGGGTTTGGGTACACGATTTTGACTTTTGGGGGTTTGCTTCATTTTGGGAAACCGGATGCTGATGTTTCTGTTTAAAAGAAAATTTTGGGGCCGTGATTTGGGAGGACGGGGGAGGTAAGACTGCAGATGCGGGTTTGCATTAACCACTGAAGAAAATTTTGGCGACGATGTTCGTTACTTAGATTCACGGGGCCCGGGCCCCCCACAAAGACAGGCCTGATGGTCCTGCAACTAAACGACCCCGCTGACGGGGCGTGTTGTCGCCACACTGGGAAGGGGCACCTTTTTTCGTACCTCTACCCCCATGTGTACCCCCCCTTTGCTTTGCTTTTCCACCTTCATTTTTGCTCCATGTCCAGAAATATAAAAAAAGAGAAGGTATGGAATAGTTTTGGAAAGTCCTTATTAAAAGACGGGAAATCACAGCTTTTTCCCCAAAACCCTCCCAATCAAAACAAAATTGCCCGGAAATTTAAAATTTTAAATGCAAGGGGTCTACAACAAAATTGGACTGGGGAAAAAATCCAAAAAACATTTTCTGTTAAGTTTTGGTTTTAAAAAAAATGGTATTTTTTTTGCAACCCTTTTAATTTTTTCCCCCTGTGGTGAATATAGAATTTCTGTTTTAAAAATTTTCGTAGATGCTGGGTCAAAGAACAGTACGGGGCGCAAAAGTCAAAAAAAAAAACGTAAATGTTATTTTTGAAAATAATAAACGTATTTTTTTCACCTTTCAATTCACCTGTGGGGAATAAAGAAAATTTCTGTTTAAAATTTACGTAGAAGCTTTCGTCAAAGAACAACTGGGGGCGCAAAAGTCAAAAAACACTAACTGTTTTTTTTTTGATATAATTTAAAATGTATTTTTTGCACCTTTTCAATTCACCGTGGTGAATATAAATTGCTGTTTTAAGATTTACGTAGATGCTGCGTCAATAACAGTTCTTTGGGTTTCGAAAAGTAAAAAACCCCGGGAAATGTTATTTTTGTTTTAATAAAAGGTTTTTTTTTTTGCACCTTTTAATTCACCTTTTGGGAATTAGAAAATTTTTTTTTTTAAGATTTACGTAATGCTGGCTCAATTAACATTTCGGTGCGCAAAAGTAAAAAAACACGTAACGTTATGTTTTGATAAAAAAAAGGAAAAAATTTTTCAAACCCCCAATTCACCTGTGGTTTAAAAATAAAATTGCGTTTAAAAAAAAACGTAAAAAGGGGGCTTTAATGAACAATGCTGGGGGAAAAAAAGTCCCAAAAAAAAAGTAACTGTTAAATTTTGATATAATAAACGGTATTTTTTGCACCTTTCAATTCACCGTGGGGAATATAGAAAAGCTTTTTAAAAATTTACGTAATGCGCGTCAATGAACAGTAAATGGGGGGGGCAAAAGTCAAAAAAACACGTAACCCGTTTTTTTTGATATAAAAACCCGGAAATTTTTTTGCACCTTTTTAAAATTTACCCGAGGTTTAATATAGAAAATTTCTGGTTTTTTAAAATTTACGTAAATGCTTGGCCCTAATGAAAAGTACTGGTGCGCAAAAGTTTAAAAAACACTTTAAATGTTATTTTGATATAATAAACATAAAATTTTTTTCACCTTTCAATTTACCTGTGGTGAAATAGAATTGCTGTTTTTTTAAAAAAATTTTCGTAGATGCGCCTCAATGGGAAAAAATGCGGGGTGCAAAACCCAAAAAAAACAAACTTTATGTTTTTTATAAAATAAAAAGGTATTTTTTTCACCTTTTTAATTCACCTGTGGGGAATATGAATTGCTTGTTTTTAAAATTTTTCGTAAAAGCCGGGGTCAATGAACATACTGGGTGCGCAAAAGTCAAAAAAAAACGTAACTGTTAGTTTTGGGTAAAATAAAAAAGGGGATTTTTTGCACCTTTCAATTCACCTGTGGGGAAAAATAGAATTTCGTTTTAAAAATTTTCGTAGATTTGCCGTCAATGAACAAGACCCCGGGTCGCCCAAAAGTAAAAAAAAATAACTGTGATGTTTTTCCCTACGATAAAAACCCGGGATTTTTGGGAACAAACAACCCCGTGCTGACTACAAGAATTTTTTTGGGTTGAAATTTTAAATCAAGGTGGTTAAAAAAATTTTAACAGTCCCAAAAAATTTAAAAAAAAACACCTATCTGAAATATATACTGAAAAAATGGTTTTTTCAGCTAAAAAAAGAGACCTTGGGAAATTACTAGAAATGATGTTTTTCCAAATAAGTTCAGGGGGCCCCAAAAACCAGGAAAAAATTTCAATAGCAAACTGTTTAATAAAAAGATATTCCACACAATGTCTACACAATCTTGGTGAACCCTTTTTCCAATGTACTTTTTAGATAGAAACTTGTTTTGTGTTCCCCCCCGCGGCCCCCCCCCCCCCGCTCCCACCGCCGTGAATTTACAAAGGGGAAAAGCGCTTTTAAAAAAATCCCAGCTAACTACATAAATTTCCCTTTAAAAACTCTAATCTAACTAAAATTGGGCGGAACACAAATAATAGTAAGGTTTTTTCGTGCAGAAATAACAAAAAACGCTGAGCTGTTTGGCCCAAGACAGAGCGCAGGTCCAAACCCAAAGAGACCTGAGAGACGCTGAGGCTAAACCCGGAAAAAAGCTGTTTTAATGAAAACGAGGTTTATGTGATTTTTTTCCCGCCAATCGCAAACCCTACACATCCCAACCCTGACGTTTTTACAAAACATGTCCAAACCCCGCCCCCTATTTTGTAATCCTGATTTGCTGGCCCCCCAAAAATTAAAAGGAAGCCCACCCAAAAAGGCGCGATCTTTAAAAGATGATGCCAGAATTTTTTAAACCCTTTAATTTTCCCCCATGATCTGGGAAAAATTTGATCACCATAAAAAATCGCTTTAACAACTACTTATGACACATAAAGCAATGATGCCTATTAAAAGTTAATAATGGGTTTAAAAGTTTCCTTTAACCAATAGCGAGTCACCCAGCCCCGGGGCAGGGGGTTGTTTTGGGGGGGTCCCCAGAGTTTTGCATTAGTTACTGCAATGTGTGAACCCGCTTCTAAAAAGCTATAACAAAAAGGAAGCAGGCCCCCTCTGCCCCTGGAGGTTATGGGTTTTCAGGCTTAGGCGGGGGGATTAAAGGGAGAGTGTGAAAAACCCCTTAACAGTGCCAGCCCCAGCTTAGAGTAACAAGCTCAAATATGCCCCTAAAAGGGCATGAAAAGACAATGCTGGGTCAAAAGCAGAGAGTTTGGTGTCCTTGGGGGTTTTTAAAAATATGGAGACATGGGGTTTAAAACTAAAAAGACTCACGAGGAAGTTAATGTGGTTGCCCCCTAGCAACAAAAGGGGCCCCCCGGCATCTCCCGTTGTGGAAACCTATAAATTGAGGGGCCCAAAACAGAAGTGGGGGCGAAGTGTCCCGGGTTTCCCTTCATTAATTTTGTCTACCATCGACCCCCCCAAACTTTTGTGGGGGCCTATGGGAGCCTACAAGTTTCAGGGAATCCTTTTCCATGATTGATAGTCACCATTTCTGTGTACTGCGTTTGGGCCTAAAAGGAGCTTTTTCCCGTTTCAGTGTGCAGCCTGGAAAAGGGGAAAAAGGAAAAATTTTTGGGAAAGAATTTCCTCCTAAATAGGGGAGGAGACCGTTTTTAAAGAGGGTGTTTTCCAGACCCCAGTGGGGGGTGTATGCCAAAATAATCGACCTCAGAAGGGGATGAAAATACTTTGTAAAAAAAACATTGCTGAGGCAATTCCGTGTGCAGCCCTGACAGTGTATCGTTATGGGGAAACCAGATTGTGGGCCTATAGAAAGGGGAAAGAAAGGTCGTGCGTGACCTGTAAAATCCCCAAAATGATCACAGTTCCCCCCGGGTTTCGGTTTTCCAGCAGGACCAGCAGAGAAGAGGGTTTTCTCAGGCCCCTTGTGAGGGTAGGGGAACAATTTAATCCTCAGGTGGTAAAGAGGTGCCTGGTGTTGAGGCAACTGATACCTCGTCCCAAGAGGTGATGAACGAAAATTTTCACCGTCTTACAGGGGTGGCATCTCCTATGGTTTCTGGCAACCTCCATGAGGGAGCAATGTGTAGCCAGATGTCTGCTACACCTACTGGTGTTGAAATGAATGATACCCCGGTTGTAAATAGGTCCGCTATAGACTCCAGCGAACTCGGTGGTGAGCAAGATGCAGGAGTGTCCCTGATAGAAGAGGAGCTTTCTTCTTTAGAGATGGTTATGGCAGAGGGACTGCTGCTAGACAGAGCAAGTGAGAGGTGTTCACAGGAGAATGTGTCCTCTGACACTGGTGATGTGCCAGGTAATGTCATAATGGCAGACAAAATGTCTATAGAGTTTGTCCATAGTAACTCTGAAATTATTAGCATGCCTACTAGTTATGAGGAGGTCTGTAATAACCCGGTGACTGCTGACCTACAGGTTAGGGGTGGCACAGAGGTACATGGTGCCACAGTCGGTCCTACTGCAGTGGAGGGTATCATCACTGAGGACCAGAGGACTTGTATTGAAGAGAGGTTGTGGTTTCATCATAATCCTTCAGACAAAGAGGTAGTAGGTTTGGGCTAAGGTGCGCCCCAAGTGGCCATGGTGGATAGAGACCCTGAGAAGTATGCTGTCCTTACAGCTTCTGGTAACACTAGTGTGGTTGCTGGGACAAACCAGTGGCCTCTGGCTTATGCGAGATCCAAGATAGTGAAAACTCTGCCCAGTAGGTATTATGCCAAGGTAGTCGGTATAAGTATGGAGCTTACAAGGTCTGATAGCGCTGGTAATTGGGTTGTCAGTAGGAACCCTGTGATTGTTGGCATGCGGGCTCTGGGTGATGACATCCTTGTTGCAGAGTGTGCATGGCTTGTGCCACCTGTAAAAAGTGGCTATGATCAGTTCGTCGCCTGTTGTAGGGTAAATGCATGGGATGAGCCAACAGCTATGTATGTGACCAATGTCATGTCTGCCCCTGAAGATATCAGGAAGACGTCCCCCCAAAGTAGGAGCTTTGACACCGGAGTGAGCCTGTGCAAGGTGAGAAAGGCCTATGGCCTTTATCGAAGGGGGGAGGGTATGTGGCAGAGCGACCGCTGGTAGTCACATGTTTCTGCCACTAGAGGGTGTGCAGCCAGAGAGCTGCAAGACACACACCACCAAGGTTACCAGGCCTTGGTGGAATAGGAGCCAGCCATATGAGTTGTCAGCCACACTAAGTGGTTGGCAGCCGTTTATCATTAGTTTGGCTTTTCGGGGCCGTTCCTGGGTTGGCTCTTATTGGGAGTAGACAATGCTTTTGGGGGGGCCCTACACTACGTGTTCCAGGCCAGGTCTTGGACACATCTCTGGAGGCCTATAAAAGCCTGGTACTCCAGGTTATCGGGGGGCGTGGTCTGCTACCTGGATGTTGGAGCAGCAGAGCTGAGGAGAGAGCTCTGGCCCCCAAGAGGCTGAGGGAAGCCTATACCATTTAGTGAGATCTGAGGTGCATTAGTGGTACTGGACGCTAGGTCCAGGCCACGTATAGAGAGGGACTAACGTGTTTAGTCAGTGGCCAGATGTCCTGAGGTTTTTGTTTGTATTGTTTGTTTCTGCTGTGCCTCAATAAAGCTGGCTGAGGCCAGTGTTAAACTGGAGCCTGGTGTCTGAGTGCCATTCTGCCTACGAAAGACGGCGATCCCATAAGCCAAGCGTGGCCAAGATGGCGTCCAAGAGCAGGCCCCTCTCACAATATAAATTATTTTTATCTGACAACTAATTTTATATATTTTATATATTTATATATTAATTATAAATATTGATAGGCAGAGTGCCTATATACCTACCTATCTACCCACGGGGGCATATGCCTATCTACCTACAGGGGGCATATAAACTTAATGCTCTACATACAACGTAGAATATACCTATCAATTTACCTACAGCAGGCATATATACCTATATACCTATATGGACCTCTGACCTACCTAAAATGGACCATATACCTACCTTCTGGGTCACATACCTACCTAATGGGGCAAATACTTACTTAATAAGGGTTAAATATAAATATATATATAATAATATATAAAAATATATATAATATATATCTTACCTACCTACGGGGGGGCCAAAAATTCCCATCACCTACAGGGAGGCATGTATCTACCTATATACCTAGGGGGTGCATATATACCTACCTACATTGGGCCTATATACCTATCTACCTACAGTGGGTCTCTATAGCTATCTATAGTGGGCCTATATATCTACCTCCTGGGGGTCTCCATACCTACGTACTGGGGGTCCTATACGCAGACTGACTTAATGGGGAAGCAATATGACTACATACCTACTTAATGGGGGGGTTACACTTATTAAGTAGACCTTAACCTATTAAAAGGGGGGCCTATAACCTATCCATTTTTTTGGGGGAAAATTTACACCTTTCTACCTACCCAATGGGGGGGGGGGTTAATACCCCCCTAACCCCTTTTTTTGGAAGGCTGGTATACCTTCCTACCAAATGCGGGGCCTAGATATCTGCCCACCTACCTAATGGGGGACTTAGGTCCCTAGCTGCCTAAGTGGGCTGTACCTTTCTAAAAGGTGCTCCACCTATTGGCCTTACATATTTTGGAGATATTCCTACCTACAATATGAGGACACCAAACAAGACTAAAGCTTGGTGCACAAATAGGAGCCCCATAGCCACCTTGGGATATTCTTACTAATAGGGGCACAAGGGGGTAATAATTACGATTTGGGCGCTATGGATGGGGAATTTGTACAGAAGTAGGAATTGCTAATGAAATGCTGGAAAAGTGAGAAAGATAAGATATTTGTGTAGTAAATTCTGCAGGAACTAGTTTTGGCCAGGAAAAGTCTTCATGACTGTGAACAATGTGGGTATTGTCCTTTGAATGTTTCTTTCCAGCCTCAGCCAGGGTTCTTGTATGAAACCTTAATGGTTAATTACCTGGGCCAATCCCTGATTGGGATGGATATTTCTAGTCACCTGTTTTATTCTTTTGCCCGCTGACGTACGAGTCCCTGGTTTGGCCTCATCCCCCCCCTGACTCTGCCTTTAGGCGCTTCTTTCATTTGAGCCATGAAATTTGGCGTTTAAATGCCAAATTTCATACATGCCGCCCTATTTCTCCTCAGAACGCGGCTTCTAGGTACCCACCTGTCGAGTAGACCCTGGAGTCGATTGCTAAGCTCTTATCAATCGACTTGGGGCCTTAACAACTGACTGTAGTCCCCAGAGTCTATTTCTAAGCTCTCGTCAATCAACTTCAAAGGCTTAACAACCGGCTTAATGACTGATAATGATTTCACAGTTATATGTCCATTAGTAGGTTGGTATATAGTTAAATGTCCCCAGTAGGTATATAGGCATGTTATAGGTCCCACAGTAGATATATAGGCAGGTTATATGTCCCCCAGCAGGTATATAGGCAGGTCATAGGTCCCCCAGCAGGTATATAGGCAGGTCATAGGTCCCCAGTGGGTATATAGGCAAGTTATCAGTCCCCAGAAGGTATATAGGCAAGTTATATGTCTCCCCGTAGGTAAATAGGCAGGTTAAATGTCCTCAATGGGTATATAGGCAGGTCATAAGTCCCCCAGTGGGTATATAGACAGGTTATAGGTCCCCCAGTAGGTATATAGGCAGGTTATATGTCCCAAAAGAAAGTTTAAAGCCAGCTCACCATATATTTCAAGTCAGTCTGGGATCCATCCATGCACGTATATCATCCAGAGGAGACACATCAACTTGTAGAGAGAGGAGGCAGTGTAACAGCACGGAGATGGAAAATCCCAGATGTAGGATAAAATCAGACTTCTTTATTTCATTCCGTTAAAAACAGCAACACTTGGAGTCCGTGTGGGTCTAACGCGTTTCGGGTGAGACGCCACCCTTACTCATAGCCTGACAAAGTGTACTAAACATGCATAATATATAGCCAAATAAACATTAAGAGCATTAGACTCACCTGTGTCACGTGTAATCCCGGTGCCCTGAGAACATCGATGTAACTTCCGGACGCTAAAAAGCGAAAACGGAAGTGACATAGTGTCATGCGTACTGCCAACTCCACAACAAAGCCTAGAAAGGGCAGAGAGGAGAGTAGATGACGACATCGTTGCCTAGACAACCCGATAACAATTCCGGACGCTAGAAATGGAAGCAAGATTAACACAGCCATCACGATTAACACAACCATTGCCGCACCCGGGACAAAACCCAGACAGGGCAGGGCATGCACAATAAAACTAAGGGCTAAAACACTATATGGAATAACATGAGACATGGGGTAAATGAAATAAAAATAAAAAAAATACTAACAAGGCAAAACAGACTAATAATAGGACACTAGTAGAAAAAGCATAAATCTCTCTTCAGAGAATGTATATTATATAATACTTTGAGTCACTGTAATAAAATATATTTACTCTAGAATACATTTTTGTATATATATAATTACAGCTGTATATAATCTGAAAGAGATGTATAAACAGACATTTGCACTATCTACAATAAGAGGAAATCCCATGTATCTGAAAAAAGAAAGAAGAAACCAAACCCACCCACAGTTTAATAATGAAACATAATCTCACGTTTTACATTTAAGCCTCTCGGGTGTGCAGTATAAAGAGTGAATATCCAGTAGGCTTCACGGTCGTGCAATATATGTTTAATGTCTCCACCTCTCAGAGGTTTACTAATTCTTTCTATGCCAGTAATGCTTAAGCCCTTCTAATCATTGTTATGGATCTCATGAAAATGCATAGAGAGGCTGGAACGATTGCGAATGGTATTATTAGTGATGTCATTAAGGTGCTCCAGGAATCCAAGCTTACGAGAGATCCTGCCAAAATATTGAAGATTGCAGATTGTACATACTGCCAAATATACTACGTAATATGTATTGAAGTTGATGTATTGTTTGATCCTATATTGTTTAATACCTTCTATATCAGAGAAAGATGTAGAGGAATACATAAACTGACAGGTACGGCAGGGGTTGGAACCACATTTATAGAATCCACAGGTTTTAAGCCAAGTAGGCGTGATTTTATGTGACTGAATTAAGTTGGGAGATAGGATGTTACCTAATGTTTTAGGCTTTCTGGGGACCACTCTGCAGCCCTGGGAAAGAATAGATTCCAAAAAATCATCCTCCCATAATACTGGAAGATACTTCTGGAAGATTTTTTTGATGTGATGGTATTGGTGGCTGTGGTCTAAAACTAAGGTCAATTTAGAATCAGACTTTGTTTTAATGTTATTTGATGGAAACAATAGTTGCTCTCTAGACTTCTTCCTAACAATTAGATCTGCCCTGGATAGTAACCCTTGAGGATAACCTCTGGATTTGAGTCTACTTTGAATTCTGCAGCATTCTACCTCAAAATCTTGTGCAGAAGTGCAGTTGTGTCTGGCTCAAGTCCTTTCCCCAACGGGAATGGATTTGAGAGTGTTCTTTGAATGAAAACTACGGTGATGGAGAATAGTATTCCCCGAGGTGAGTTTGCGACAAGTTTTAGTATTAATGACTTGATTGGGATAACCTGTTAGTGTCAAATCCAAAAAAATTATAGTTTGATGGTGTGTAGAGAATGTGAATGTCAAGTTGAGAGGATTATTGTTAAGATAATCAACAAAAGATTGTATGGCAGATACATTGCCACTCCAAATGAAAAGGAGATCGTCAATGTATCTGCCATACCATGTGAGCTGTTCAGAGAAAGGATTGTCGGAAGTGTAAATGTATATGGATTCCCACCACGCCATGACCAAATTGGCCAGGGAGGGGGAAAACTTGGCCCCCATGTAAACCCCACGAAGCTGCAAAAAGTATACCTTGTCAAATTTGAAAAAATTGTTAGACATAAGGAATTGAGTGACAGTAATTACAAATTAACAAAAATCATCTGAATAATCAGTGAAGTTCTTAAGATGAAATTGTAGGGCTAATATTGCTATATGATGCAGGATTGATGTATACAACGCCTCCGCATCACACGCCAGCCAACACATGTCAGATGACCAAGTCAACTTCGAAAAGCTACAGAGAACATCCCTAGTGTCCTGTAAGAAACCGGGTACACGGGAAACTAAAGGTTGTAAGACTGCATCCAGCCATTGGCAAAGTCTCTCAAGTAGTGATCCGATACCGGATACGATGGGACGCATTGGGGGTGTCACCAAGTCCTTATGTATTTTTGGCAGCCTGTACATTATTGGCATCACCTGATGATCAACAGAAATATAGTCCACTTATTTTTGTGTAAATGTTCCAAGTGTAAGTCCCTCCATCAAAATACAACCTAATTCTCTTTTGATAGTAGATGTCGGGTCACCAGGAAATTGTAAATATACTTGGTTATCTGATAGTAATTTTTGCATAGAGGCAATGTAATCTTGTTTGTCCATAACAACGACAGTGCTCCCTTTGTCAGCCATTTTGATGACTAGATCATGATTATTCATGAGTTAATCTAGTGCAAGACATTGATTATGTGATAAATTTGCATATTTTTGGCAGGGGGAAACACTGTCATTTAATAACCGCAACTCTCTCTCCATCAAAAGTTGAAAGCGGTCCATGGCTGGTATACGGGAATTTACAGGATAAAATTCTGGATTCGATGTCCTGAATTCGGATATCCCGTTAAGTTGCATGGAATGGTCCTGTGATTCATTTGACAGAGATTCTAGAGATAACATAGCCATTTGTTCCTGAAAGGTAAGGTTCTTGTATTCATTACATCTTCCTCTCACATTACTATCTTCGCTCTCTGGATCAATACCCATCTCAAGATCAGCTTTGAAATGACATTTCAAGGTGAGTTGGCAGACGAATCTATTTATGTCCTTCAGAGTGGAAAAGACATTAAAGTTTTGTTTAACGCCAGAATTCATTCTGAGACTAAGAATATATTCTTGGGGGAGGGGAGGGGTGTTAAGTGTTGTTGATGAAAGATTTAAAACATCTATGCTTTCTTTTTTATCTGATCCAAGAATGTTTGTCGTGTTTTCATCCTTATTTCTGCTCCGATGTTTCCTGCCTCCCCCTCTTTGCCGTTTTTTGAATTTTTATTTTTGTTCTTATATTTCTTCTGTTGCCGATAATACAAAGGCGTGGCTTCATTTGTGGCTGTATTGGATGTATCTTCATCTAATGATTCGACATGACTGTCGGCTGAATCAGATTCAACCGATCCAAAACTGACCCATCTCTGGTATCTTTGTGGGGTCCATTTGTTTGATCTTTGCTTCAATATGGATCTAGGCGTACTATATTCAGATTTTCTATGGCCCCATTCATATACTTGGTCTTGTTGGTAGTTGTGACGAAAAAAGCCTAGTCCGCCGGCCCACTCGAGGGACGACGGCCTGACTTGGGGTGTATCTCGACGTGGCACGGCCCCCTAGGGGTGCACGAGGTCAGACACATACTGTTCCACTGTTAACCCCTGTCCACATGGGCCCAGGGAGAAAACCAAGCTGCCACCAGTTCTCTCGTTTGGTTATAAGACCAGTCCATTACCGAATTATAACAGGGCCAGGAACCAACCCTTGGGTAGCTATATATCATAGACCTAGTACTAGGCGTGTGAGGCCGATGATCAAGACAGACTAACTCAGGTTAAAGTTTATAGATTTAATTAGCCTTGGAGGGCACACTAGACAAATATATACAAAAGGATAATAATATACAGGTAAGAGTCAGAGGTGCACATACAAGCATGGGTTACAGACAAAAGGCAGTTAAAATGGGTCAAGTTACCTTCAGTTTGCGGTCCACACGGGGGGCGTATGCGGCCTGACTTCTATGGGTGGATGCTCCTGGAAATGCTGTTAGGTACCCCCCTCCATTCATCAACGGCAGAGCCCACACGGGCTCCTGCTTATATCTGTGAGGGGACAGCCCACGTGGCCCCCTTTCACACCCCAACACACCCCTGGGACGGTCTAAGAACTCCTCCCACTCAGGTCATGCAGTTTCTGATACAAACACAAAAATGGACCATAACGCGGCAGGGCATTGGCACAGAACCGAGCCGGTAGCACCATCAGAACCAGCTGGACCTACATGACGCCCGGATATCAGACACGCCTATCTTATGGGCTCCGTAGGTCCGGTTCTGGATATCTCGGTCCCCCCCTGCGCCTCAGAAACCTGGAAATGGTGGCTGTGTGTGTGGGGAGTTCCATGTTTTGCGATATGAACTCGCCATGGACCAATTATGAGCGGATCGCCTATGAATCGATATGACATATCGGAGACGGGTCGGCTAGGTTTGATTAATTGAAGTCTTTGAAGCTTGGGGGTTGAGGCAGCATTTGTTCAGTGCTAATTAAGGGAAGTGAGGGTTCTTTTGAGGTGTCCATGTATCCTGCTGTGCCAACATCCTATGGAGAGCATTTACAATGGGTCATGGCTGGGCTAATTAAGGTGTAAATGGAGCTTTCCTGGGAGGCTGGGACCCATCTGTGATCTGACTAGATAGGAAGTTGGAGATGATTTGTCATATTTTGGAGTGGATTCTCCTCACAGTAGTCATATAAGTCACATTGATATTTATTCTTTTTAGTTTCCATAATAGACTCTTCCATAACATCAATTTTATTCTTTATTTCTTGTAATGCATCCGCATAACCCTGCAGCTTTTTATGTGGTTACAGTTCGGTCTCCAACCCACCAATATACTTCACAATTTGTTCCAGTTTGGACTCCTCGTGTTTAATGATTAATGTCATTAGGTTCAAAGAGCATGTGAATAATATTTGGTTCCGTTGGAGAACAAAATCCTGTGAAAATATCGTGGTCGGAATCTTCTTTATTCGAAGACCACGAGGAATCATATTCTGTTGAATATAATTGGTCAAAGTAGTGGAATCCCACCATACTCGTAATTCTTGAACTTTAAATTTCTCCAGTTCTTTCAATTTGCAAGAGAAGTCCTGTGGCTTGGGAATTGGTTCACTAGTTTTATTGAATACTCTTGCCGCCTTTTCCAGGCGATTAGACAATTCAGACATGCTTGTGAATACAAACCAAGATGTGCAAATACCCAGGTGTTGCAAAAATATTAAAAATAGTAATAGCAAAATATCATCAATGGTAGAGCACGGCACCAAAGGCAATAGCCTCTATACCCTCTGCAATAATAGTCCAGAAAGAAAGTTTAAAGCCAGCTCACCATATAATTCACTCTTGCCTCTCACCCAGCCAACCAGTAAGTTCTACACTGCACTGACGAGGGGCAAATACCCCGAAACAGCTGTCTGTAGTTGAACTTAACTGGTTTGGCTCAAATCCCTTTCACATTGCTAGGCTGCTGCGAGCTCCATGTGAACTGAGGATAACTACATCCAATAGAGTGCGCTGTGGAGCTCCTCAGCTCTTTTCCCATAAGCCATTGCTTTATGCAAAACAGTCAGTGAGTTCTGAATGGCAAGTAAACCCTCACACCGACCAATTTATTGGTTCCTCTCCTTAAGGAGAGACTTTTCCCCTTCCGAAGCATATAATTCAAGTCAGTCTGGGACCATCCACGCACGTATATCGTCCAGAGGAGACGCATCAACTTGTAGACAGAGGAGGCCGTGTAACAGCACGGAGATGGAAAATACCAGATGTAGGATAAAATCAGACTTCTTTATTTCATTCCGTTAAAAACAGCAACACTTGGAGTCTGTGTAGGTTAAACTCGTTTCGGGTGAGACGCCACCCTTACTCATTGCCTGACAAAGTGTACTAAACATGCATAATATATAGCCAAATACACATTAAAAGCATTAGACTCACCTGTGTCGCGTGTAATCCCTGTGCCCTGAGAACATCGATGTAACTTCCTGACGCTAAAAACGGAAGTGACATAGTGTCCCTGGCCAATTTGGTCATGGCGTGGTGGGAATCCATATACATTTACACTTCCGACAATCCTTTCTCTGAACATCTCACATGGTATGGCAGATACATTGACAATCTCCTTTTCATTTGGCGCGGCAATGTATCTGCCATACAATCTTTTGTTGATTATCTTAACAATAATCCTCTCAACTTGACATTCACATTTTCCACGCACCAACCACCTATGAAATTTTTGGATTTGGCACTACCAGGTTATCCCAATCAAGTCATTAATACTAAAACTTATCGCACACTCCCCTCGGGGAATACTATTCTCCATCACCGTACTGTTCATTCAAAGAACACTCTCAAATCCATTCCCGTTGGGGAAATGACTTGAGCCAGACACAACTGCACTTCTGCACAAGATTTTGAAGTAGAATGCTGCAGAATTCAAAGTAGACTCAAATCCAGAGGTTATCCTCAAGGGTTACTATCCAGGGCAGATGGAAATGTTAGGAAGAAGTCTAGAGAGCAACTATTGTTTCCATCAAATAACATTGAAACAAAGTCTGATTCTAAATTGACCTTAGTTTTAGACCACAGCCACCAATACCATCACATCAAAAAAATCTTCCAGAAGTATCTTCCAGTATTATGGGAAGATGATTTTTTGGTATCTATTCTTTCCCAGGGCTGTAGAGTGGTCCCCAGAAAGCCTAAAACATTAGGTAACATCCTATCTCCCAACTTAATTCAGTCACATAAAATCACGCCTACTTGGCTTAAAACCTGTGGATTCTATAAATGTGGTTCCAACCCCTGCCGTACCTGTCAGATTGTGTATCCCTCTACTTCTTTCTCTGATATAGAAGGTATTAAACAATATAGGATCAAACAATACATCAACTGCAATACATGTTACGTATTATATTTGGCATTATGTACAATCTGCAATCTTCAATATTTTGGCAGGACCTCTCGTAAGCTTAAGATCAGATTCCTGGAGCACCTTAATGACATCACTAATAATACCATTCGCAATCGTTCCAGCCTCTCTATGCATTTTCATGAGATCCATAACAATGATTATAAGGGCTTAAGCATTACTGGCATAGAAAGAATTAGTAAATCTCTGAGAGGTGGAGACATTAAACATATATTGCACAACCGTGAAGCCTACTGGATATTCACTCTTCGGTCATGTCCCTACGGCACGGGTTTTCGGCCGTTTTTTCAGCCGGCCGAAAACGAACACAATGGTGCTCTGTGGAAAACCGGTGCAGCAGTCCCCACTGCACGGGTTTTCCGATGGGCAGTTTTCCGCTCGCGGTCTGGCCGCAAAACATTGAACATGTACAATCTTCCGTCCGGTTTCCGGACGGAATCTGTGCATGTCAATGTGGAAGGGGAGGGTTTTTCTCCGCTCATCACGGAGAAAAGCCATCCCCCCCGCAGCCGTTGGGACCGACCGTTTTTTGGCCTGTGCAGTGGGGACGCGCCCTTAATACTGCACACCCGAGAGGCTTAAATGTAAAACGTGAGATTATGTTTCATTATTAAACTGTGGTTGGGTTTGGTTTCTTCTTTCTTTTTTCAGATACATGGGATTTCCTCTTATTGTAGATAGTGCAAATGTCTGTTTATACATCTCTTTCAGATTATATACAGCTGTAATTATATATATACAAAAATGTATTCTAGAGTAATTAGATTTTATTACAGTGACTTAAAGTATTATATAATACACTGTGTTCCAAATTATTATGCAAATAATATTTTCTCTTATTTTCCAAAATGACCTATATGAATTGCAGTCATTGTAATTTTCCAGTCATCAACTATTAGAGTATAAATGAAAGGTTTTTGAACAAACTGTCTATGATAACAGTATATTTTATAAAAAAAAAAAAATGCACTCAAAATGCATGTTCTAAATTATTATGCACAGCAGAGTTTTCAACCTTTTCATTTTTATAACGAACGAAAAAATGGTCATTTGTGAAATTATAAGCATTATCAGGTTACTACAAAAATGAAAGTCAAAACTTTATTCTAGGTGAAGTTACATGTGCACATAGGACCCCTTGTTCCAAATGAGCTTCTGAACTCTCTCGTCCATTGAATTTGTCAGGTTTTGGATGGTTTCTGCTTTAATTGTTTTGCGTGAGGACAGAATACCCTCCCAGAGCTGTTGCTTAGATGTGAACTGCCTCCGTCCATCATAGACACTCCTTTTGATGATGCTCCAGAGGTTTTCAATGGGGTTGAGGTCAGGGGAGCATGGGGGCCACACCATAAGTTTGTCCCCTTTTATGCCCATAGCAGCCAGAGATGCAGATGTGTTATTTGCAGCAGGAGACGGTGCATTATCATGCATGAAAATGATCTTGCTGCGGAATGCACGGGTCTTCTTCTTGACCATGGCAGGAAGTGCTGTTTGAGAAACTCCACATACATTATGGAGTTCATCTTTACACCTTCAGGGATCCTAAAGGGGCCGACAATCTCTCTCCCTATGATTCCAGCCCAAAACATTACTCCACCTCCTCCTTGTTGGCGCCATAGCCGTGTTCGCATGGGGTGTCCATCGACCAGCCATCCTCCACTCCATCCATCTGGACCATCAAGCGTTGCACGGCACTCATCGGTGAACAAAACAGTTTTGAAGTCGGTCTTCATGTATTGTTTGGCCCACTGGAGCCGTTTCTGCTTGTGTGCAGTGGATAGAGGAGGTCGACAGGATGGGTTACGCACAGCTGCAAACCTCTGAAGGACCCTGCATCTTGTTGTTCGGGGGACGTTGGAGGCACCAGCAGCTTCAAAAACTTGTCTGCTGCTATGACAAGGCATTTTTGCAGCTGCTCTTTTAACATGACGTAATTGTCTGTTGGAAAGGGTCCTCAATTTTCCCTTATCAGCACGCACCCATGTGTGCTGTGAATCAGCTACATACTTCTTGATTGTGCAATAATCACAATGAAATGTCTTGGCAATGTTGATTGCAGTCATGCCTTGACCTAAACACTCCACAATTTGTTGCTTCTCAGCAGCCGACACATCCTTTTTCTTTCCCATTTGAAAATATAGGCTGCTTAATAATGTGGGAAGAAGAAGAAGTCAGATTTTTTCCTACATCTGGGATTTTCCATCTCCGTGCTGTTACACTGCCTCCTCTCTCTACTGGTTATATGTCCCCCAGTAGGTATATAGGCAGGTTATAGGAACCCTAGTAGCTATATAGGCAGGTCATAGGTCCCCCAGCAGGTATATAGGCAGGTCATAGGTCCCCCAGTGGGTATATAGGCAGGTTATCGGTCCCCAGAAGATATATAGGCAAGTTATATGTCTCCCAGTAGGTAAATACCGTGTTTCCCCGAAAGTAAGACAGCGTCTTACATTCTTTTTACCCCCAAAAGTCCCACTATGTCTTACTTTCGGGGTATGTCTTATATAGGGCAGGTATAGAGCCAGCTGTAGGCAGGTATAGGGCCAGCTGTAGACAGGTTATAGGGCCAGCTGTAGGCCAGGTATAGAGCCAGCTGTAGGCAGGTATAGGGCCAGCTGTAGGCAGGTATAGGGCCAGCTGTAGGCAGATATAGGGCCAGCTGTAGGCAGATATAGGCCAGCTGTAGGCAGGTATAAGGCCAGCTGTAGGCAGGTATAGGGCCAGCTGTAGGCAGATATAGGGCCAGCTGTAGGCAGGTATAGGGCCAGCTGTAGGCAGGTATAGGGCCAGCTGTAGGCAGGTATAGGGCCAGCTGTAGGCAGGTATAGGCAGCTGTAGGCAGGTATAGGGCCAGCTGTAGGCAGAAAAACACTTACCTGGCTCCCCGCTGCTCCGTCTCCCGCGCCGCTCCGCCTCCTCGCTGCTCCGGCCTCCCACGCGCTCTTCTCGGCACAGACGGGTGATGTCATCAGGCCACGCACGCAGCGTGATGACACCCCGCTGCCTGTGCCGGGAGCTCCGGACCGCCCGGAGACCACTGCGGGGCAGGGAGCGCTCGCTCTGTGCCCCGCAGTGGTATCCCTTCACCTATATGCGCTCCGGAGGAGTCGCATATAGGTGAAGGGATCGCGGACAGTGCCTGGGCTAGCGCATCGCCCGGACACTGTGCGCTCCTCGGCACACTACGTCTTACATCACACTCCGTCTTGCAGCTACGTCTTACTTTCGGGGTACGTCTTACATTAGGCGACCTCCCTAAGACACCGCTACGTCTTACTATCGGGGGTGTCTTACTATCGGGGAAACACGGTAGGCAGGTTATATGTCCTCAGTGGGTATAAAGGCAGGTCATAGGTCCCCTAGTGGGTATATAGACAGGTTATAGGTCCCCCAGTAGGTATATAGGCAGGTTATATGTCCCCCAGTGAATATATAGGCAGGTTATAGGAACACCAGTAGCTATATAGGCAGGTCATAGGTCCCACAGCGGGTATATAGGCAGGTTATAAGTCCCCCAGGAGGAATATAGGC
This sequence comes from Phyllomedusa bahiana, assembly GCA_025379985.1. Classification (NCBI taxonomy): domain Eukaryota; kingdom Metazoa; phylum Chordata; class Amphibia; order Anura; family Hylidae; genus Phyllomedusa; species Phyllomedusa bahiana. The sequence continues at coordinate 195,347 of JAODAL010001208.1, read as the reverse complement.
AGGTTATATGTCCCCCAGCAGGTATATATGCAGGTCATAGGTCCCCCAGTAGGTATCTGGACAGGTCATAGGTTCCCCAGCAGGTATATAAGCAGGTCATAGGTCCCCCAGTGGGTATATAGGCAGGTTATCGGTCCCCAGAAGGTATATAGGCAAGTTATATGTTTCCCAGTAGATAAATAGGCAGGTTATATGTCCTTAGTGGGTATATAGGCAGGTCATAGGTCCCCCAGTGGGTATATAGGCAGGTAATTGTCCCCCAGTAGGCATATAGGCAGGTTATATGTCCTGCAGTGGATATATAGGCAGGTTATAGGAACCCCAGAAGCTATATAGGCAGGTCATAGGTCCCACAGCGGGTATATAGGCAGGTTATAAGTCCCCCAGGAGGTATATAGGCAGGTTATATGACCCCCAGTGGGTATATAGGCAGGTAATATGTCCCCCAATAGGTATATAGGCAGGTCATAGGTCCTCCAGCAGGTATATAGGCAGGTCATAGGTCCCCCAGTAAGTATATAGGCAGTTTATATGTCCCTCAGTGGGTATGTAGGCAGGTCATAGGTCCCCCCTAGTAGGTATATAGGCAGTTTATATGTCCCTCAGTGGTTATATAGGCAGGTTATAGGTCCCCCAGTGGGTATATAGGCAGGTTATAGGTCTCCCAGCAGTTATATAGGCAGGTTATACGTCTCCCAGTAGGTATATAGGCAGGTTACAGGTCCCCTAGCAGGTATATAGGCAGGTTATAGGTCCCCCAGTAGGTAAAGAGGTCTAAAGGGCTAATTAAAAATAAAAAAAACGAACAGTACTCACCTTTTCCCCGCTTCCTGAAGCACTAGCAGTAGCTGCTTCCGGTCTTCCTGCTTGAGAATCACCGGAGTACTCTGCAGAGCGGGAAGCCTTCACTCTCTGCTCCACAGAAGCCTTCAACTGAATGTGCAACCAATGGATACACTTAGAGTAAGTTACCAGCGCCATTGCTGATCGCCAACGTCCCCCAAGACAATAGCTTTGCGACTGGTATTGACTTGGGACTTTAACGATCAGTGGATGGTGGCGGCACCGGGACTACTGTTGGGCCTAAGCTAAACCTGAGAGAGTTTTTTCTGGTGACCGCAGAACTTTCATCACTTTCCAGGAAAGCTGCAGGCTGTATTTTCGGTTTAGGCCTCACTCATCATTAACTGAGGAACAACGAGTGGGTTTTATCATATCCTTGCTATAGGGGACTCCACAAGCTTGGGCTTTCTCTCCGAAACCTGGCTCCCCAGATGTGTAATCTGTGGACTAATTTTTTCAGGTCTGTAAAATGGGGCAGCAAACTTAGCAACAGCCCTGTATGGCAAAAGTTCTAGCTATGCCACTGAATGAAATTATGTTTTTATGATTATTTTTTAATGTAAACAAACGAGTATAAGGGCTTGTTCACACAGAGTTTTTTCTCCGTATCAACATACACTTTTTAGATGCGTCTCGGAGACCGACAAGACGGACCAAGAGACGCATCTAGCAATTAGCAGTGTGTTTAACACTGCCGGCAATGATGAACACGCAGGTAATGGTACCTGTTTGAACTTGTTATCAGTATAAAAGACACCTGTCCACAATCTCAAATAGTCACAATCCATACTCCACTACGGTGAAGACCAAAGAGCTGTCGAAGGACACCAGAATCAAAATTGTTGCCCTGCTCCAGGCTGGGAATACTGAACCTGCATTATGCAAGCAGCTTGGTGTGAAGAAATCAACTGTGGGAGCAATAATTATAAAATGGAAGACATACTAGACCACTGATAATCTCCCTTGATCTGGGGCTCCACACTAGATCTCACTCGATGGGGTCAAAATGATCACAAGAGCGGTGAGCAAAAATCCCAGAACCACACGGGTGGACCTAGTGAATGACCTGCAGAGAGCTGGGACCAATGTAACAAAGGCTACCATTAGTAACACACTACACCGTCAGGGATCCTGCAGTGCCAGACGTGTCCCCCTGCTTAAGCCAGTACATGTCCGGGCCCGTCTGAAGTTTGCTAGAGAGCATTTAGATGATCCAGAAGAGTAAATGATCCATCTCATATGATCAGATGAAACCAAAGTAGAACTGTTTGGTAGAAACACAACTCCTCCTTTTTGGAGGAGAGAGAATGCTGAGTTGCATACAAGGAACACCATACCTACTGTGAAGCATGGGGGTGTCAACATCATGCTTTGGGTTTTTTTCTCTGCAAAGACTGACTGTGTACATGACAGAATAAATGGGGCCATGTATCGTGACATTTTGAGTGCAAGCCTCCTTCCATCAGCAAGGGCATTGAAGATGAAATGTGTCTCGGTCTTTCAGCATGACAATGATCCCAAGCACACCTCCAGGGCAACGAAGGATTGGCTTCATAAGAAGCATTTCAAGGTCCTGGAGTGCCCTAGCCAGTCTCCAGATCTCAACCCCATAGAAAACCTTTGGAGGGAGTTGAAATTCCGAGTTGCCCAGCGACAGCCCCAAACATCACTGCTCTAGAGGAGATCTACATAGAGGAATGGGCCAAAATACCAGCAACAGTGTGTGCCAGCCTTGTGAAGACTCACAGAAAACGTTTGACCTCTGTCATTGCCAACAAAGGATATATAACAAAGTATTGAGATTAACTTTTGTTATTGACCAAATACTTATTTTCCACCATAATTTGCAAATAAATTCTTTCCAAATCAGACAATGTGATTTTCTGGATTTGTTTTCACATGTTGTCTCTCATAGTTGATGTCTATCTATAATGTCAATTACAGGCGCCTCTCATCTTTGTAAGTAGGAGAACTTGCACAATTGGTAGCTGACTAAATACTTTTTTTCCCCACTGTACATAAGCACTTGCCATGTTCATACACAGTGACACCAGGGCCGTTCCTAGGGGCGGGCGAGACGGGCGATCGCTCAGGGCGCAGAGGCTCCGCTCACCTAAGGGGGGCGCCGCGACCGCCTGCCTTGCCCGCCGGGAGGATCGCCCCTTTTATAACAGTCGCGCAGAGCCAGCTGGTGCAGGGAGGAGGTGGGACGAATCGTTCCCCTCCTGTTTCCTCCCCTGTATCAGCGTCGCAGGGGCGCACGGCTTTCACCGCGCCCCCTGCGACGCTCAATCTCCTCGGTCGGCAGTTCTGCGGCCGAGGAGATCCCTGGGAGCTGCGTGCAGCGTAAGCAGCGTGAAGACGTCATGCTGCTTACACAGCTCAGCAGCTCCAGATGGGGACGCGCGGACCGAGGTGAGTAGTTTTTTGTTATTATATAATGAGTTACAGGAGCATCTCAATGGCTACAAGGGGGGCATCACTGGCTACAGGGGGGCAGCACGAGTTACAAGGGGCGCATCACTGGCTACAGGGGGCATCACTGGCTACACGGGGGCATCACTGGCTACAGGGGCATCACTGGCTACACGGGACATCTACTGGCTACAGGGGGCATCACTGGCTACAGGGGGCATCACTGGCTACAAGGCGGCATCACTGGCTACAGGGGCATCACTGGCAACAGGGGCGGCATCACTGGCTACAGGGGGGCATCACTGGCTACAAGGGGCATCACTGGCTACAAGAGGGCATCACTGGCTACAGGGGCATCACTGGCTACAGGGGGCATCGTGGCTACAGGAGGCATCACTGGCTACAATTGGGGCATCACTGGCTACAAGGGGGGCATCCACTGGCTACAGGGGGCATCATTGGCTACAAGGGGGGCATCACTGGCTACAGGGGGGCATCACTGGCTACAAGGAGGGCATCACTGGCTACAGGGGGGCATCACTGGCTACAAGGGGGCATCACTGGCTACAAGGGGGCATCACTGGCTACAAGGTTGCATCCACTGGCTACAGGGGGGGGGTATCACAGGCTACAGGGGGCATCCCTGGGTACAAGGGGGCATCACTGTCTACAGGAGGCATCACTGGCTACAGGGGAGGCATCACTGGCTACAGGGGGGGCATCACTGGCTACAAGGGGGGCATCACTGGCTACAGGGGGGCACACTGGCTGCAAGGGGGGGCTACATGGGGGCATCACTGGCTACAGGGGGCATCACTGGCTACAGGGGGGCACCACTGGCTACAGGGGCATCACTGGCTACAGGGAGCATCACTGGGTACAGGGGGGCATCACTGGCTACAGGGGCTACTGTCTGGCTACCGGGGGAATATTACATGGCTACCATATGAGGTGCTATAGATGGGGAGTTTGTATAGAGATAGGAATTGGTAGAGAAGTGCTGATAAAGCGAGGAGTCTAAGATGTGTGTTTTCTAAATTTTACAGTGAAGAGTCGGGAGAAGTCATAATGGCGTCTGGGACAGATGGAAAAGAAGAAGAAGAGAAAGAGACCAACTCTTCAGAGACATCTCCTGTGAGTCACTAGGTATAACTTTACTGTAATCATTTATATGTCTGCAGAGCCTGTGTACAGCTGGTATCCAACACTGTATGGTCCCTGTATGCCGGTAATATTGGTTGTAGTATGTCAGTGTGTATTATTCGGTCACTATCTGCTGGTGATATGTGGGTATGGTGTGCTTTTATTATTCGGTCACTGTGTGCTGGTGATACGTGTTCTTAGTAGTCTTGGGATACTGGTTGGTGTAGCGGGCAGTGTTATTTGGTAACTGTATGACTATTATTTAGTAGCTTTATACGTAGCACATTGTGGTAAAGCTTTTTGTATATTTTGGCTTTGGTTTATGGTGATGCAATGTGTCGCATAGAGGCGCAATATGTTAACCGGGGGTGGGCGGGGGGGGGAGCGAAATTTCTTCACCTCGCCCTGAGTGAGATTTGGCCTAGGAACTGCACTTAGTGACACTAACTGAAAATCTCTGACACTTTAATGCTGTGGTAGGGACAGGTGTTCTGGAGAAAGGAATGGTAACAAACAGATGTAAATTAATGCTGGGCTGCACAGAGCCTTTTTCCAGTGCTACTGAATGTTTTAATTATAAAGTTTACATGTTTAAAGACAACTTAATGTACAGCTTTGTACAGCAGCCCTATCACCATAGTTTAAATCAATTAGTTGCATTATAAAAAGTCCCAAATAGTCCAGGCCTTAGTCAAACATTTCCATGAGGAATAACACATAAGCCTCAGAATTTGCTGCTTTGGCCCATCACTTCTGCTGCCCTCCCCAACTTATATCACAGCACAAATGAATTCAGACCCCACAAAAGACCCCTAAATAAATTTAGACCCCAGTCCAGACCCCTAAATTCAGACCCCAGTAAAGAAAATGGTCTAGACTCTAAATTAGAGTTGGAGGGGGGTGTGTATGACAATATTCTGATGTACTTTCAGCCCAAAAATTGATTCCAACGAAGGGGAATTTGTTTAGAATTTCAGGAAAACTTTGATTCTGAACGAAGTCGAAGTTTGGGGTGATTCGCGGGAACGAAGCGTGTTTCTAATTGATAAAATGGCTGCGAGCACATGGCGTTACATGGGGCAAAGAACTCTTGGAGGAAGAAAGGCATAGCCTGCATGACATGTGCAGAGATGAAGCCAATCAGAGACCGGCGGGATTCTGTGACGTCACCGCACTATATAAGTCGGGGCGCGACGCCGGGAGCTCACACTCCTCTCACTGTACTGTGTAGGGAAGGTGCTGCCCCCGCCGCCGCTGCTGCTGCTTATGATATCTCATACTAAAGAACACATTTTTATACAGCGATTTTTGGGGAGTGTCACAGCTTGTCTCAGAGACTGCTTCTCTTACTTCTAATTCTGATTTTGTGGGGTATTGGAACTGAAGTCCAGTGTGCGTCCAATGCAGCTGCATATACATTTTAATTCTATCTGCTCACAGCACATTGAATATCCAAGGGTTATCTAAGCCTGTTCCTGTTTTATTCAGAAACAGCGTTTTTACAATCCATATACCACTTAATTTTTGTTTGCTCAGTTATTTTGAGCAATTTAGATCCAGGGTTAATTAAGCGCTGTTCTGCTGTTGTGGTCACTAAAAGAAACGGTGTTTTTCAACGCCAAAGAAGAAATTTTGCCTGTAGCATAATTCATATCCGAAGGTTAATTAAACGTTTTTTCTGTTGTTGTGTTCTATAAAATACACGCCGTTTTAAAAACGCTACAAACTGGTTTGTTGCTCATTTTTTTTTGCGCAATTTACATCCAGGGTTAACTTAAGTCGTTTTTCTGCTTTTTATTCATAAATAAACGTTTTTCACCGCCAAAGAAGAAATTTTGCCTGTAGCATAATTCATATCCGAAGGTTTAATACGGTTTTTCTGTTGTTGTGTTCTAAAATACACGCCGTTTGAACATGCTAAAAAGCTGGTAATTGTTGGCAGCACATATCTTTTGCGCAATTTACATCCAAGGCTTAACTGAGTATTTTTCTGCAGTTATACTTTGTAAAAGAAACGTTATTTTTCACTGCCAAAAAGAAATTTTGCCTTTAGCATACTTCATATCAGATGGTTAATTACGAAGTTTTTACTGTTGTTGTGTTCCGTAAATACACGCCGTTTTAAACATGCTACAAAGCTGGTAATTGTTGGCAGCACATATCTTTTGCGCAATTTACATCCAAGGCTTAACTAAGTATTTTTCTGCAGTTATACTTTGTAAAAGAAACGTTCTTTTTAACTGCCAAAGAAGAAATTTTGGCTGTAGCATAATTCATATCCGAAGGTTAATTAAGCCTGTTTGTACTTTTATATTCAGTAAAATACACAGTGTTTTTAAACGGCACATACAAGTACATTTTTCTTGGCCATTACAAAGCCTGACCGCTCGCAACATAACCCCCCATTGCAACTCTCCTACTTACTATTTGCCCGCTTCTGCAAGAAGCAGCGGATGTCTGCCCTACCTCTTTGCTGCCCACTGTCCTCAAATAGTTGGACCTCACTGTATAGTGGCGCAGAGGCCACAGCACATAGTAGTTCTCTGGCTGTGGGAAGCGAACGGGACAGAGGTGGGTTGAGGACAGGTGAGAGCCCCTCATCTGCTCCGGGGCCATGCCAAATAGGGGTTGTGTGTGACAAACCCACCGACTCTTGGCTGGGGTTGTCAGATGTCATCTGGGAGAAAGTGTATGACCTAGTGTGTGGTTAACACATGGCCGGTAGATGACACCGGATGCTATGGCCTCGCAGGGTGACTCCTGCTGTGAAGTCCCCTTACTGTGCTGCGATCTGTAACCTACTACTGTGTTCTTTGACACTATGGTAGGATCTTAGCCCTCAGCTTGTTTTTTTCCAGCTGTTGCTGCCATGACTTTATCAGGCTACATTCCCCTTCAGTTTTTTGGTCAGTTTTGCCCTCTTAAGTGCCCAGGGAATTTTATAGTGAAGCGATTCTAAGAGCGGCGGCAGTCATGTGCGTGTCATACTAAAACACAACATTGTATGAAGACCAAACCAAGCTTCCTCTGCATATTTAAGCATGGCACAACGTTCTACAGCACCCTGCAGGCTCTATGCAGCCTGGAAATAGCTGTTTTTTAACCCTTTAAGGACCCAGCGGTTTTTTTTGTTGACACGTTCATTTTTCCCTCCTCGCCTTTCCAGAGCCATAACTTTTTTATTTTTCCAACTACATAGACACATGAGGGCTTTTATTTTGCGGATGTATTTTCTAATGGTGTTATTCACTATACTATAGAATATACAGGGAAACCGCAAAAAAAATCCAAGTGGGACAAATTGTGAAAAAAAAACGTATTTCCGCCATGTTTGCGGGCGTTTTGCTTTTAAGACGTTCAATATTCGGTCAATACAATGTGTTTTCTGTATTCTACAGGTTGATACGCATCCGGAAACACCAAACATGTTATGTTTCCATTATGTTTTGGTACCGTAAAAAAATGCCAAACTTTGTCTATTTTTTAAATTTGCGCCCCGGCGCCAGTTTGTGCGACCAATAACTTTTTTGTACTAACACCGACGGACGTCAGTGAGGATGCATTTTTTGCGGGCTGAAGTGTACTTTTTATCGCTAGCAGTTTGGAATGGATGCAACTTTTTTGATCACTTTTATTACATTTTTTAAATAACATAAAATGATCAAAAAACGCAATTTTGGCGTTTGGAATTTTTTTTCTTCTACGGTGTTCATTGCGCGGGATATATGATGTCATATTTTTATAGATCGGACTTTTTCGGACGCGGCGATACCAAATATGTGTAACTTTATTTTATTGTTTTTATTTGTAAAATGGGGAAAGGGGGGGTGATTTGAACTTTTAATACTTTTTTTTTGTACTGTAAAACTTTATTTATTTATTTTTTTTACTTTAACATTGAGGGCCACCTATGGTACTTGACCACTAGGTGGCGAAATTGTCAATACAGTCTAATGCATTGCATAGGCACTGCATTAGAGTGTACCAAGATGGCGGTTTCCCCACTTCCTGGCTGTGGACGGAAGTGGGGCAAACAAGGACATGGAAGTGACAGGATCCTTCCCAAGGCTCCCCACTTCCATGGCCAGTGGTCGGATCGTTGCAGCTATGCTGCGACGGTGCTGATCACCCTCAAGATCTGTGCGGGGCACCGATCGTCATTCATTCAGACGCCGCGGCCATCTTTGCCGCGGTGTCTGATGGTTTAAACAGCGCGGGCAGGTGTCGCTGCCCGTTCATGCTGTTACTGCCGGGTGTTAGCTGCGTGCGCTGGTGTGTGGGGGGTCGCGGAGCGATCTCCCTGCAAAGCCTCTTAGCGGTCCTAGGACGTACTCATACGCCCAGGGTCATTAAGGGGTTAATGCGATTCGTCCCGAAGCAATTCAGACCGAAACGAATTTTGTCGGAAAATTCGGCAAAGTCACCGAATCGAATTTTTTAGAAATTCGCCTATCTCTAACTGTAATGTGTCCAAGATGAGGGGGCGTTCTAGGGGTGTGTCGCACTACAACCGTATGATTCTACTTATTTATGACTGGAAGATGGCAAAACTGAGCGCATTACTGCTGGAACAGGCAGACCAAGTAAAAGGTGGTTTACCTGAGCCTGAGTTGTTGTAGTGGAACTAGAATGCGCCAAATGTATAACAGGATCATACATTCTGGCACACTTTACACTGCTATAAAACTATTTAGAACTGGCCTCTATGCGCCTAATTCATACATGTTACCCAGGCAGTCTAAAAATGCACCAGATTCTTTGAAGTGGCTTATACTGCTTAATAAATTGGTGCAGCTTTAGAATTGTCATACTTTTAGACCGTTTTTTTCTGCTAACTTTCTTTACCAGAATTTTGGTGCAATTTTGGTGCAGTACCCACTTTCACACAAGGTCAGGCCTGCTTTACATCACATTTATGTGTATTACACAGTTTCTAGACACCAGTTTCTTGTCCTACAAAAGTAGCATGGTCTCTGTAAAGGGCATGTGGCTTAGTGAAAGGGGCACGGCTTGACTCCCGTATTTCAAAATTTTTTTTTGCAGTCAGTGGCATAAAGTAATCCAACTAATAGAAACTTAGATTAAACAGTTCTAACTTGTGCCAGATTTATCAACATCATAATAAATGTGGAGCATTGTAAGACTGTCTAGTCTAAGCTTAAACTAAGTATGACACAGTTTTGATAAATCTGCCCCAAAATGTCACCTGAAGCTAGACAGGTGCTCATTAAAATCATGAGAAGTTCAGTGAATGAATGTTCCTCACATACTTTAGTGGTGAGAGCTTAAAGGGTTACCATTAGAATATTACATCACTTTATGAAATGATGGAGACACATCACTAAAACATTGATTTAGCACTTTGTCCCCTTTACTGTTTTTCCCTGAACAGCTGCACATCTGGCCATCTGCTATGTAGGGACTTCAAGCATAGCCCCATTTAAATGTCTCAAGGCTGTGCTGCAGCTGCTTGCATATCCAGTGGACAGTAGTGCTATAGCCTCTTCACTTTCAAGATTGGTAGTGCCCCCAAAGTCAGATCCATACTAATCATAAAATGATGGTGAATCATATATGCCATCACTTAATACGATGGGAATAAAGCTTTAACTAAAGAATCCCCTACTGTGACATAAACAAGGAAAAAGCTTCTATAAAGCTAAAGAAAAACATTTCAATAAAACAACTCAGCTGAATGACTATAAAGCTTTATTTAAACTGCAGCTATGAACTCCTAATAAAACTTCTAAAATCTCTTTCATTTTTAAAATCTGTTGGGTCTTCAGGCATATAATAATCAGGAATGTCAGCACAGAAATGCTCTGTTCTTCATGGAAATTAGAAATGCATAATAAGGCTTTCATTATCATAATTGAAAGACACACATTCCAAGATTTCTTATGAACAATTCCATTGTCTATGACTGTCATGTTCAATTTATTTTTTTTATCACATGGCTAAAATGTATCGCTACTGTTTGATGGCATAAATATTAGATCAGCCTTGGAAGGTTTACACCCAGGGTACTCATTTCCTCCAATAACTGATATTGGATAGTATACTGGCTGTAGAGTATGCTCTGTTAATAATCTAAGCCTCCATTTTCCCCCCATTCGGTTGGGCTTAATTAAATATTTTTACTGGTCTCCTCAATTTTGATTTAATCCGGCTGCAGGTGTGAGTCACCGCAAGAGATGACGTAGACCACACCAGTAAGCAGAGTCTAAGAAGCCCCCTGGTATGCATCATAGCCCACCGCAAGGCGGGATGACCTTAGCTGCAGAAGGCTCCCAGGTCATTATCCCTGACGTGGTCACTTGCGGTGACAGCCGAAGTGCCAAGGTGATACAGAAGGATCAAGCAGAGGCATGGGCAGCAGGCAAAGAGGGCAGGCAAGCGTAGTCAAAAGGTCCAATCGTAGAAGGTAAAACATCAAGAAATGAACAACACAGGTAAAGAGGTACTAGCTCAGGTAAGGAACACTGGCACAATTTGCAGGGAGGAAGTTCCTTATAGAGGGGCAGGTGGCCAGCCATTAGACATCACTAACTGTGCTAGCCCTTTACAACACCAAGAGAAGACGCACACGCGCTATTGTGAGGGGGTACACATGCGCTGGTTACAGGCAGCAGACAGGACAGAGCAGGATCAAGGAGAGGCAAGTAGCTGCCGTTAGGGGGGCGTCCACATGGACCGTGGTGCACATTGTGACTGTGGACCACTTTTAAAAGTGTTGTCTCACTGCAAGGATTGCTTTTTATGTTAAAGATCTTGCAAAAATAAGTCACTTTGCAATATATGTCCATTAACTATATGTCCTAACTATTCCTAGATATCCCGTTTTGTATGGGCTATATCAGCCACTCAGGTCACTGTAGCTACAGACCTGTTTGATCTCTCTTGATAGGCTGCCAGTGCTGGTCGCTGTAGGTACAGACCTGGTGTCCTCAGCAGCTCGTCACTGCAGGCCAGTAGAAGCCAGTAAAGACAGTAAACCATGAATTCAAAAATAAAACCAAGAAATCAGGACTGAACAAGATGAATCGATGTATTGATACAACCCCTTTAAGCCCCTTCTTCCTTCCTTTTTTGAAATCCCCGAAGGGGGGTTGGAACGAATCAATCGGGTACAAGGCCCTCTTCAGGTTAAATTCCCTAAAATTTTGGGGAAAACTTCCTGAACCTGGGGATCCCCAGCAAAGGGGGCTTTGCGGGGGGGGTTTGGGCGGGGGGTGTTGCCCCGCACGGTAAGAGAGGATGATTGGACTCGCCTTTTGGGGGTTCTTTTATATTGTACAAATTTTGGGAAAGAAAAAACTAAATTAAAATTAATTTTTTTTAAGATGTTCAAATATGGACAAAAAATGTGTGTGCCCTAAAAAAAAATTATCACCTATTGTTTTTAGGACGGCTACACACTTTTTGGTTCTTGGTATGATTTATTCTTGTGAAAAAAGCCCCATTTGCCCATTTTTTAAAATATCTTAAAAAAGTTTATTTTATTATTTAGTTTACTTCCAATTTTGTTGATATATTTTTAGGTATTTTGGGAAATCATATACTTTAATTTTTTTGGGGGGCAGTATAATTCCTTTTATATTGGGAAGGGCCCTGGGTTGATACAGACGAGGACCGGGAAAGAAGGGAAGGGTGGATAGGGGGGAAAATTGAATTGCACCAGATGGGATGGCTTGAGGCAGCAAGATTGACACAACTGACTCCAATGGGTGACTTCTCCCATTTTCCAGTCCAGACCATGAGACTTCGCCCGGACACATGCCTGCAGAATTTCACCAATCTTAAAATCCTACTTTTCCCAGCACCTTTACATATTCCCATTCTGTAAAAATTTTCAAGGGGGGAGAGTGGGTCAGGCCCATAGTTTGAGGCCGCTTTAAAGGGCTGGTGGGGAAAAGAGAACTAACCCCTGGAGATTTTTCAGTGGCTATGGCCTGTACCCCTAAAGATCTTATTACCATGTAGGTAGGTAGGTAGGTAGGTAAGGCCCCAGATAGGTTGGTAGGCAAAGCTTTAGGTAAGTAAGTAAATGGGCAAGGCACCAGGTAGCTAGGTAGGCCCTATTTAGGTAGGTAGACCCCTGTTGGATAAATTGGTAGGCACTAGGTAGTTAGGTTAGGTAGATAAGTAGACCCCAAGTAGGTAGGTAGATGGGCCACAGGGGGTAGGAAGATAGCCCCCAGTTAGATAAGTATGCCCCAGTTAGGTTGATGGGCCCCAGTTAAGTAGTTGTTCCACAGCTAGGTAGGCTTTAGGTAGGTTTTGATGGGCCCCATTTTTGGGCGCTGTAGTAGTGGGGGCCCCGTAGGTAAATTTTTAGTAAAGGGGTCCCAGTAAAGGGAGGCTGAGGTAAATTTTGGGGCCCGTGAGATAAGTGTAGGTGTTAGGGCCAGTTAGGTAGGCTGTAGGTGGTGGTGGGCCCCCGTTTGGTAGGGCAGGTAGGGTTGGGTGCCCGTTAGGTACACTTAGGGGGGCCTTTTTTCCTGGGCAGGGGAGGCGTACCTGGGGCCCCTAAACCAAGAGGGTCCTTCTGAGCAGCCGTTTACCCTCCAGTAAAATAAGGGGGCCCCCGCGGGGAGGTCGGGGGCTGTCTTTTTGTGGGCCTTGACCCCCCCGTTTTAAAATGGTGTGGAGGTGGATCACATACACGCATTGTATCCTAGGCCGAAGCCATGGCTGCGCTGGAGAAGCGGGGAAGCTCGGGAAACTTGCTCAGGCCAGCTCTAGGAGGGGGGTTGAGTAGCGTTTTTTTATTTTTTTTATAAGTCGAGGGGCCCCATCTCCCCCGCGGTGGCGCAACCTATTCAGAGGGCTGTTACCTCCTTGGGGGGTGTACCCTTCCACAGAGGGATATATACCTACCTATTCTACTCCCTACAGGGACTGATAAATGACTGCACATATATCCTACTACGGGGGGCGGGTATATGTACCTACAGGGAGCATATTACCTTTCTATTGTAAAAAGGTGTATTTCCCTACAAAGGGCATTATACCTATCTACAGATGGACTGGTCCTGATTACAGGGGGCTATATCCCTACTATTTACAGAGGACTGTATATTTTCTACGGGGGCCATAATCCAACCATCTAAGATGGATATATACCTACCTACGGGGTTGCATATTTTGTACAGGGGCATTATATATCTTCCTACAGGGGATACTTTACCTATTACGGGGGGTTTGACCTACTTTAAAAGGGGGTCAATTTTACCTACTTACTTAATGGGGGATGCCTGTAACAGAGGTAGGAATTGGTAGTGAAGTTCGGATAAAATGAGAAGTCTAAGATGCTTGTGCATTAAATTCTGCAGGGATGAGTTATGGCCAGGAGAAGTCGTCATGGTGGTTTGGGTTGGATGGAGAAGGAAAGGGAAAAAAAATAATAAGGCTTTATAACTATATAATTTTAACATTAGATTTTTTTTATTTTTAAAAAGGGAAAAGTGAAAAAAAGTTAAAAGAAAGCCTTTTTTACATCTTTTTATTTTTTTAACAGCAAAAAGTGGTACTAAAATAAGTTTTGTACTTTTAGGTCACATACATTTTTAAATAGGTTATATTTCAGTTTAGAATTTTCGGGAATGGGGCTAAAAGTTGCAGTTTCAACTGTCTTTTTATTCGTTTATTTTTTTGTGTTTATTTTTTTTTTCATTTTTTTACTATTGTGCCCCTTTTAGATCAGAAAAGCCCCTCAGAGCTGTAATTTTCCCGTAAATTGGGGGTGATACATATTGACTGATTTCGGGTGATTGGGTCCATCACATACTGCCGGAGTAAAGAAGACAAAGCCTAAAGACTTTTGCTGGCTTTGTACAGTTTTAAATTCGATGTCTTAAAAGGGCCCGGGATGATAACAAATCCTTCTTTTTTTTTTCTCGGGAGACCCCGGTTTTTGCGACCTGCTCTCCTTCTGCAGGTGACATTATAGTTTGAAAAAAAAGTCATACAGGTTAGTGTCAACCCCCCTGGTTTTTAAAGTTTTGGGACGTTGGTATCTAGTTAAAAGGAGTATTCCATTGCAGAAGTGGGGGAAGGGCCAATTATGAAAATAGGCATTTTTAAAATGCAGTGAAAAATATGTTTTTTGCATGAATTTGCCTTTTGTTTTTTTGGTTACCTCCCCCCGTTTTTCGTCACCCAAAATGTTAAACCACTAGAACAAAAGTGAGTTACCCCTGAGCCTTGTAATATAAGGGTTAATAATTCATGGGGGAAAATTGGGAAATTTTTCCCATTTTCCCTTGGGGTGTACTCACTTTTGTTGCCAGTGACTTAGTATTGTTGGCGGGTGTGTTAGTTATTTTAGAGGATACATCAAATTTACCTGTAAAATTTTTATTTTTACTTTTACACTTTCAAAGGTCAATCTTCAGTGTTGTCCCTTAAAAATATATAATACATATTTAAAAAAAATCGGGGTGTATCCTTTTTGTGAACTGTTAATAGATAAAACACATAGATACATACATACAAAAGGGGGTTTGTATGATACTTTAACATAGGCATATCTAATGTAAAAAGTAGTACTTTATTTTTTTTTCGCATTTCTTTTAAAATTTTTCTTGTTTTTGCCCGTACTTGGTCATGCCACATAAACATGTAACAACGATGTTATGTCATGCAGTGGCTGGAGTTAATATCATGCACAGTTCAATTGTGGTGAGAAAGCAGAATTTTTCATTTTTCAATTTGGTATGGTGTCACAAGGGAAAAGGGGGAAATTTTGGGAAATGAAAGCGGGGGTTGAAAAGTTTTGTCGGGGAGCAGAGTTTAAAGTAGCCCCCCGGGTTTTCCAAAGGCCCCTTCCCCCAAAGTAGGTTGAGCTTCCCCCAAGCGGGGATACTGGGGTTGCTACCCCTGATATGACTTGCGGCCGGGGTGCAGTGTTTTTAAAGGTTTCTAGAAAAAAGGGTTTTTGTTGGGACGGGCAGAAAGGTCATGCCATGCAGCGGGGCAACGGGGGTCATGAAAATGATAGCAAGAAGGTCTGGTACACAGAAAAACCGGTTTAAATTATGAAAATTCTAAATCTAAAAGGAGACACCCCAAAACGATCGGGTCAGGGAATGAAGGTGGTTAAATGAAGGGTCAGTGCCAGAAATTTACCCAATTTACCCTAGGGAGCGGGTTTGGGGGCATGCGCCCTGCACACAGCAGAAGTCAGAGAGGAAAGAGGGGGAAAGTGAGTACCAGAGAGAAAGGGAAACTAGAGGGTATGGGGCCCCATCAGGGGTTGGGTGGGGGCCCCCGGTTCGTGAAAAATTAACATAGGTCTGTAGTAAAATAAAATGAAGCATTAAAATCTCCAGTAATCCGTTTAAATACTGGCTGCTTTTTCACATCAATTAAGTGAATTTTCTCAGTGGCATTTGATAGTAGTAGGTAGAAATGTGCCCATGCTTGTCTAAATCAAAATTCAAAAAATTTGGGGTTTGGGCGGTGTTAAAAAACATTTTACCCAAAGCTTTAAATTTTTTCAAAATATTTGGGCCCTTTTCAAGGTAATATTTAAATTAAATTTTGGTGTGCCCAATACTCGAGTAATTTAAAAACTCAAAAAAGACAAAAACCCCTTTTTACAGGTTAAACTTTGGTGAGTGAGTTTAAAGTATCTAAAAAACCCTCCCCCTTTTTAGCTTTAAGTAATATTTTATTATGTAGAAGAATAGATAAAAAGAACAAACATTTTGCTTTGAAAGTTACCTTTAATTAAAAGTGGTTATAACTACATGGTATTAAATATTTCAACATTGTAAAAGGTTACTAAATCCCAGTTTATTGTCATAAAGAATATGCTTCAAATTTGTATTTTTAAAATGCAGAAAAGCAAATCAAAAAAATATTTTTAAAAGTTTAAAGGGTTTCCCAAAGCAGTTCAGGGTTTTATGGGCGGGTTGGGTTTAAATATTTGGGGAAAATTCTTTGAACAAAAATTGGTTTCATAAAAGGGGGTTCCGTATTTTAAAAAGATTCAATTAGTCATTGGGGGATAACAGAAAAAAAGAAAAAAACAAAAAAAACTAAACCTTTAAAAAACCCCCCTTGGGCCCCCAAAGGCGCTCCCACACTTCCCAATAATCCCAGTTCAATATGTCATTTTTATTCTTAAAGGGCCCCTGCAGCATTTAGCCACAGAAAGTTTCATCCCAAAAATTATAAAACTTTAACAAAAAGCTTGTGAGTGGCGGGTAGAAATTGGGTGAGCATCAATCATTTGCCATTGGGGGGGTTTGAAAGGGGAAAGGGACGCGGTGCTGAACAAGCAGTTTAAAAAAATTTGGGATTTTTTTAAAAAATTTTCCTTTTAAACCCCTTTAAGACAAAATTTTTGACAGGTTTATTCATTCATGGACCCCTTTACAACTGATTTTAAAAGTGCCCCTTTAAAAATGGCATGGAGGCACCCCTTTTTTTGAGTGTCAAAAATGTTTGTGGGGGGGTTTGGGGGCAGCAGGGTTTTTCTAGGGGTTTTAGGGTATCCTGAAGAGATGGGTTTTTCAAAGGGTTTCCCTTTTAAAACCCGTGAGGGGGGAGGAGAGGGCTGACATGGGGGATAATGGTTCCAGAGTAGGGGGAAAAAGCATAGATATGGGGGAAGTCTTGCAGGGTTTTGGGGAGGGTCCGACACAGGGACAGAAGGGGGCTTCCGGATGAGCGGAAAAATTTTGTGAGGGGAAATTAAACTAAAAGGTTAAGGCAAAGAGGGATGAAAAGGGGGAGGTTTTTGGGGAGCCTTGTAGGTTAAAAGGGGTTTGTAAAATTTGATAAAGAATTCGTTTTTTTTTTTCAAGGGGGAGCCGTGAAGGGATTGGCAGAGGGGGAATGGAGAAATTTAAAGAGGAAAAAAGGGTTTCATCAGAAAAGGCAGAGGGGGTTTTGGTTTTTTAAAAGGGAATGCTGATGGGGGGGCCAAAGAGAAGAAATGTTTTCAATAGTTCCCGGTAGGAGATGACAAAGGGGATGGAATAGCCTTTTTTGATTTTATTGACGTAACAAAAAGAGCGGATCTTAAGAAATTTTTTTAAGTGGATCTGGAGGCCCCCGAAGTAAGGGGTTTGGGGGTGTATGGGGAAAAAAAGAAGGAGTCAAAAAAGTTATCCCAAGGGCAGCAAAACTTTTTGGGACTGGGGAAAAAATGTAGAGCCATTGAAAAATGGAAAAGAGAGATCAGGTGGGGGAAGAGATGATAAATTTAGTTTTCACCACATTTAGTTTTAGGAGGAGTGAGGAGAAGAAGGAGGAAAATAGATGGGTAGAAAATTCCAGGGTTTCCCGGAGAGACAAAGAGTTTAAAAATCTGGGTCGGAGTGTTTTAGTTGGATTTTTTCAAACTTTAAAAAGTGGGGTGGGAAAACCATGTGATGGCTAAAGAGTTTACCCAGGGGCCCAAAAGTGTAGATAGAGAAAAAGGGAGAGGACAAGGGGCTGACCCTTGAGGGAAACAAACAGAAAGAGAGCAAGAGGAGGAGGCGGCGCAAGAGTGAGAGACACTGAATATCCAATAAGTGAGGTATGAGGAGGACCAGGAAAGGGCCAAGTCTGTAATGCCAAGGGATTAGAGGATTTGTAGCAGGAGGGAGTAGTTGGGCCCGTGTTAAAGGAGAGGGCAAAGGGCTAGAGGGGGGAAGGCCCCAGAGTAGTGGCATGGGGGCCCTTTTTTCCCGTTAGTAGGTCATTTTGTGCTTTGGTTAGGGGAGTTTTGGTTGAGTAGAGGGGAGGGGGAAAACAGAGGTGGGAAAGGGGACAAAGGAAAAGTTTATTTTGACAGGAGAACGCCCCCCAACCCTTTCTTGAATAGGGCCAGGGGCATGGGTAAATTGGAGGCCACCAAAAGAGAGTGCAGCAGAGGAAGCGGAGTCAGAGGGCGTCAGCCAAGTTTCCTTCAGACAATGGAAGGATAAGTTACGTGAGATAAAGACGTCATGAATGTTAGAGAGTTTGTTGCACACAGATGGTGAGTTCCAGAGAGGGTTTTAAAAAAAAAATATGGGGAGCAGGGATTAATGAAATGTGTTTTAGGTTAAAGGAGTTTGTGGTTGTGGATAAGCTAAAGAAGGAAGATACAATAGTGGGAACGTGCTGAGAGGGCCCAGGGTTAGAGGGATATGTCACCAGCAGCAAGGAGGAGAAGAGAGAGAGAGTTAGCAGGTGGGAGTAGGATAGAGAGTGAGTATTTTGGGTCAGTTTAGTGAAGAGGGCATTGATAGTGGAAAAGAGGCTAAGAGGAAATAGCATGTGATGGCCCCAGATAAACAGGAGACCAGGGAGACAGACATGAAACTCAAGTAAGTGCAATGGAGTTTTTTTTGTATTTTATTTCAGCCCCATTTTCTTAAACTTATTAAAAAAAACACCTGGACAACCCCTTTAACATTAAAGTACTGAATATACTTTTCTAAATTGCAAGGATACTCTGTTTCAGAACACAGTTATGTATTCCTGGAAGTTGTATACCTTCTTCCTCTATGGTGATGCTCCAACAGACTCATATGACTAATGGTTGTCTCCACTTACATTTGCATCAAAGTGTAACCAATAATAAGCTGGCTGAGGTATAATACACCATTAGATTGCCAATTCCTTGCAACCATGTGATCGGTGTCGGCAGATTTGGACTTACACACAGAGAAGCAGCTGAAATACCTGTTGGCCACAAGAGATGATGGACTCATGGTCATGGGGGACCCTGTGCGTGACAGGTACAGGCCTGTTGTTTAAGGAGAAAAGGTGATAAAGAGAGGCTGAAAGGAAGAGACAGAGTGCTGACATGTGTAGTATGTACAGTCAAAAGTATTAGTTATAGGATGGATCCAAGAATCAAATTAACTGGTGTGCCCTAAGAATCAACTTCACTGGTGGGCTCCAGGCACCCTAGTCAAACACTGGGTCTCGGCTCACCTATGTGTTGTGAAATGCTGAAGAAAAGGCTGTTGGGATTTGTAGTTTTTAAAAAATTGTTTGGGGGAGTCTTTGTTACAACAAAAAAAATAAGGGAAAAAAATTATGTCCATCAAGTTAAACCCCCAAGGGGGGGGAAAGTGTGGATGAAAGGAAAAGGGGTTGGGAAAATTTTTTTTTTTTCCCTAAAATGATATCGGGGATGAATTAAGGGGGTTTTTTTATGGCCCGGTGAAAAAAAACATATTTTTAAAAACTAAAATGATTGTGTTTTTTTGGGAAAATTTTTTTGAATGTGAATGATTTTTAAAATTAAAAATGTTGAGCTGCAAAATAAAATCTACAGCAAAAATGCCAGAGCAGAGCTTTTATGTGTGATATTTTCTGTGAATCCTTTTATTCGAGGAATAGGAAATCTCCATGGGCCTGTGCTCCCTGTGGCATTTGTCTGTAAAGTGCTGTTTGAAATTGTACGTCCCATTTCCCACTTCTCACTTTCAATTAAGCTGTATTTTGAGCGTGGGTAGTGTTTTAGTAAAAAAAAGGGTTTGGGAAAAGAAAAAACTGACCTCTGGTAATATTTAGCAGCAGGGCTCATTTACTAACTACATCTGGGGTGAAATGGTTACAATACCATAGCAACTAATTAAGCAGTGTTTAAGCAGATAAACGCTAATTGAAGATTGCTTGTTGTGAAAATGTGTATAATATAACTTAAGGATATGTGCACATGACAGTTTTTTCCATTGAGAGATCCCTGGATTTCTGCCATCAATTTGCAGATTGTATGTTTCTATCTGGGTTTTTGGACATGGATTACATTATGTCATTTGGTTTAAGCAATTTCTAGGTAGGGGCGAATCGATAGAAATCTGCCACCCAAAAATTATATTTCTTTTTTTCACAGATTTTAATTTTGGATTGGAAAAAAATCTGTGCTGTAGTTCACAGTTAATTTCTTATAATTTTATGGTGATAAAGCATACCCCGGTTTTGACAGGGTTTGGTTGAAAACTTTCCGTCTTAAACAGCCAAAAAATAGGGAGATAAGAGCTCACTAATGTTGTTTAAATTTTTGGTTTTTTCAGTATAAAACATAATTAAGAGCCTACTGTATCTTGTAACATTATGTCTCTGTAGGAAATTTGGAGCTCTTTATCAGAAAAACTAAGCTCTAGTCCCTATAACAAAATTGAACAGAACACAAGTTTGAATCTATTTAGATGAATACAAGTTCTAACCACAGGCAATATTTAAAGACAACTCTAGACGTCTTTCTATGAGCTATTGATATATATGGAAACCATCCTATCCGATCCCTTTACATGGACTGCACAAGTCATAAGGAAGTCGGACTGGCATTCATAAATAAAAAGACCCCATTTTAAAAAGGGGTATGTATGGAAAAACATTAGGGTTTCACATTTAATTACTCTATACCCTTATAGAATAGGAACAACGGCACTACCCCACATGAACATAAATTAAAAGTTGAAAAATTTGCCCTGAACAAGGCCAAAATTTTTTTTAGGCCTTCCCCAGGACGTTTCTACAAAATTTATATACCCAATACTGCTGAATACAATAAGTGGCACTACCAAATGCAGTGTAAAAAAAGGCCATGAACTATAACATTGGAAGGGATTTAAAATATTGTCCACTTGTGGCCTATAGCTTTTCTTGGTGCTATTAATTTTAAGGTTCATTTCTGCCAATATCCATAGAAGTAAAGCATTTATACCTTGCCCTACTACCCACACTCGAGAAAACTTCTCCTATTGCTGTTCAGTCTTTGACCTGTTGTATTTGTACATTGGATAACATTCACCAGTGGGACATTAGTCTTGTTGAAGAAATCATTTATGACAATTTTAACAAGTTGGTGTCATAGGTTCAGGATGGGAGTGGGTTTTAAAAAAACATTGGTATTTCTCATCTGTACTAGAGAAAAAAAACCTGTGACCCTAAATTTCTTTTTTTTATCTTGGCTCCCTTTTAATTACCCGGGGTACCATAGCAACCTCATCGTGTGTATTGTTTGAATCCGGCACAGAAACGGAAACCAAGCTCTAATTGATCTTTTCTTGAATTAAATCCCAAAAAGGTCATCTTTTTTTCTTGTTCACAATCGATTCCCCCGAGGCACAAAATCTTGGATGAAGATTCAACACATTATTAAAGTTTTGTGTGGTTTTATGAAAGAACTTGACAGTAATTGTACAATGATATTCTATGGGATTGTTTAGTGTTCATGACATATTTAGATCATTGCTTCCTCACCTAAAGTGAATTGGGTTGAAATCTCTTGTAATGAAATGTTGTATGCATAAACATGTTCCTCTTTCTTACCCGTTTTAGATAATATTTTAACAATGGTCCACCATGTGAAAACATGTCGGGCATTTAGGAACCTTATTGTTCAATACAGTAAAAAACATAGAGCTGCAGAAAAGTCCCTACACAGAGAAGTACAAGTCTGATTATAGGTGTGTACAGACCAGCTAGGTCTATCAGAATCCAGCACAGTCCTGAGTTATACTACTGTTACGTTATTAGGTCTGTTTCCCTTTGAAACTGTCATTACTATGAGATATACAAAAATAATAATAATATCTTCTTTAAATTAGTTATTTTTAGTTTTTTTGTGTTATTATGAAAAATTTATCTTAAAAATGTACTTTTAAATTATTTTTTGCACATTAAAGACCCAAAAATTCACAATTTTCCATGAAAAAAGTGGTGTACATGGCTTACAAATTCACTATTTAAATAGCTCACCTTATTGATCATTGTTATAGTTAAGTTAAACAACTGTTTGCATTTGCATTGCACCTTTTTCCAACTATTCTTCTTAAGGTATACACACTGGGTAACATGTATGAATTCCAGGGGGGCTGAAACCCCCCCCCCCCCCCCCCCCCCCCGGCCAATTCTAAATAGTTTAAAGGGAGTGTAGAATGCGGCAGAATGTTGGGCCTTTTCTTCTGCAGTTCTTATTACGGGGCGTCTAATGAGTAGGACAACTCGGGGAGACCCCCTTTTAAATTGGTTGGTGTTCTAATGTTATGACCTAGATTTGGGTCAAAGAATCATAAAAAGTGTTACTTCTATAATGTGGTGCGACCCCCAGAAAGCCCTAAATCTTTGGCGCATTTTAAAAATTTCTTTAGCGCATTACAAAGGCACTTTTTCCCCAAATTTTGGGAGTGGCTTTTTATACATTCTTTTTTGGGTCAAAGTAAAACCCGAGAAATGGTCAGCTCCCTTAAAGTCGCCCGAAAGTTTGCTTTTATTGTATCTTTGCAGGTTGCGAAGTCTATAATTTTTTCCGGTAAAAAAACCCGACGTCCTAATGTCTTTTTTATTTATATTTTTCCTGGGCAAACTTAAAAACTATCAGTTCTTACTATAAAAAAACTAAAACTAATTTTTATTATGTTTAAAAAACTTAACCTTATCACACTATTTAAAACTGATTTCTAACCCCTCAAATTTTTCCCTTTACTTTGAAGGAAAAGGAATAGCTCCTTTTCTATTATCAAAATTGGTGGAACCCCCTATTTAAAAAGGAAAGCCCGTATATTTTTTCGCAATTTATACTCCAGTAAAAATCCCCGCCCCCTTCTTGGGCAGTCATCACTAACTAAGGACACAAAAAAATAAGGCCCCCCGTGAAACCTCTGCGCGGGTTTTAAAAGGGAGACAGAGTGGAAACACAAATTTTAAAAAGTCATGCCTGACCCCCCCAAACAAAAATTTTCACCATCTAAAAGGCTTTTCAGGGGGGAGAGGTCCGGTCCCCATGTCCAGAAACAATGTCACTTTAAGTAAAGATATAACGTGCTTGCTGTATAGTGACATATTGAGTGAAGAAGACCAAACTGGGGGACAGTGAAGTAAAAGCTGGCTTCTGTCAGTAGAAACCTTGGGTGATGATAAATCACAAGTTCAAAAGTCAGCTTTATGCACCCAATTTTTAAACGTGTACAGTCAATCAGATATTATGTCTGTCCAAATTAGTTTTACAGTACCCAAATTTCACAGTACATCCAGCAGCTATATACTAACAGTTCCTCTAGTTGTGGACACCCAATTTTAACTGACAACAGGACAGAAACTTTATTTCAACTTCAAGGACAAATTCAGCTACGATTAGAAGAATAGTCCTCTGCTTGCTGTCCAGTGAAATTTTTTGGTGTTAAACAACGTAAGACACGAGCAAAATAGCTTGCTTGGCTTTCAGTAAAATTTGGGTGATAAATCCCAGTTCTAATGTCAGGTTTAAACACCCAAATCTCACTGACGAGCACAAGCAGCTATTATGTCTGTCCTTAGTTGTTGGAGGGTGACGAAGTACGTCGGAGAAAGCCTGACCTTCATGGACTTGCCCTAG
This sequence comes from Phyllomedusa bahiana, assembly GCA_025379985.1. Classification (NCBI taxonomy): domain Eukaryota; kingdom Metazoa; phylum Chordata; class Amphibia; order Anura; family Hylidae; genus Phyllomedusa; species Phyllomedusa bahiana. The sequence goes on along the minus strand of JAODAL010001208.1, from coordinate 171,631 downwards.
CCTAGAGACACTGCGGGAGGAAACACAGCAGGAGAAACTGTGGATAGCAGCAGCTCAGCCCAACATACAATGAAAGCAGCAGTCACTGAACTAGTGCATTGCGAGCAGGAAGGAAGATGAGAGGCAGGGAGGCCGCAGAAGAGCTGTCCTGGTCCGGAAGGAATATAAGCGCGATGTCTGAACGAGTGCAACTCGCCATGTCCAGGCATCAAATGAAGAGAGACTAAACCTTGAGAATGCACAGCCAGACCAGGCAGGGGCCTTAGAACTGGTCGGGATGCCCCTGATCAATGATCTGTAAACTATGGTTAGAGTAAGAAAGGCATCCAGCTGAGGTACATTACATTTTTTTTTAATGACATGCATTTACTGAAAGTTCAATAACTAATAATTACTCTAAGCAACCCACTTCCAATGATGTACAGGTGGCAAAAGATCCTCTAAGATGAGTCCCAAAGACTCCTATATGGAGAGTTTCAGTTCTGGCTCTTGTGACCTGGGAAGAAGGTCAGTGTGGCAGGAGGGGTGAGGAGTGGTGAAACTGGTTAACTGACTCCTAATGTACTGGAGATCCCGTGTTATACACATTGGTGTCGTACTTTCATAGGAAACCCTTCTTTAACTTGATAAGGGAGTCATAACTACTGTAAAATCTTTCCTCTACAGAGCAGAAAAGTGTTAGACTATTTGTCTTAGATCGCCAATTGAAAACTAGCAAAACAAAAAATATTAAAGAATATATTGAAAATGATATGGAAAAACTGTGAAAAGAAAACAAAAAGTCCTAAAAATGTTTTTAACATAAAAACGTGAGTTGAACAATAAAAATTTTTTTGATGATACATTCCCTTTACAAACAGTGCAATAAACATGTTTCAGCCCAATAAACAGTAGTCTTGGTCTCATCAGTGGGATAATTCATAAGGTTTAGTCCAATACATTAAGATAAAATGGAAATAACAAATTATAAAATCGACAGGAAAAAGGGGACATTATTTTATCAAAAAGCACAAATACTGTTAAAATTTTATTTTAAAATTAATATAATATAGAATGAACCCAGTATGAGGTAACCGACAAGCCCCTGTGCTAACATAGAAAGATAAAACATGAGCAGATAACAATAGAGCAAGAAGCTCACACACCCATCCACTAAGAGAGCAACAAAATAGTATAGAAAAACTTGTAGCACATTAAGTAAGTACCAGTTCAAACCATAGTATGCAACAGAAAGCCACGATTATAGATACATTGGACTGGCAAAATACTTGAAAAAACAACAACATCACACACCTTCTATATAGGAGGGAGGTGGTTGCTGGTATTATAGTTGCATATAGATACGGGTGCCATCTATACAGGGTGCCATCTATACAGATATGTGTACTGCTCCCCAGTATTTAGGGAAAAATTGACATACTGGAAAAATATCATTATATTAGTTGATACAGTGGCCATTATATTTCACAAGCTCGCAAACCGTGTCAAGGTTGTTCATATCTTGCGAGTAACTATCATAAAAATTAAGAAGTACTATAATGTGAGGGACGGGAATAGGACACATGAGGACAGGGATTTAGGGAGAGACGATGGGATATTTAAATAGGTGTTATTCTGCCAAAAGGGACTAAGGCATATGTGCAAGAAATGCCATAAAATTGAATGATGCACCTGGTGTCAGTTTTATATCAATTGCCTTTTGGAACACATGAATGCCATTTTAAAGATTGCCGTTATGCTCACCTGTGCTTGAGCATCCACAAATAGGAATGGAGAGTAGTGCACAAGTGCGAATAAGTTCTCCATTCTGAGCCAAGACTTTCTGGGGTCCATTCCTGCCAAAAGTGGTCTAAGGAAGGACAACTGGTTAACTGGCGACAGGGGTATGGGTCCCACAACTCGTTGATGCCAGTGGGAAGGGAAGGCTGAGCTGTCTTGGCCCGTCTCTCGGAGGTACATAGTTATATACTTACACAGTTTGTATGGCCAAAATAAGACAGACGTCCATCCAATTCAGCCTATTGTGATACAGTGTTTGATCCAGAGGAAGGCAAAAACCCACATGAGATAGAAACCAATTGTCCACATGTTATGGAAAAAATTCCTTTCCGACTCCAATGTGACAATCAGAATAAATCTCTGGATTAAGACTCTCCTCCAGAATCCCCGAATTCACTATAACTTTGTAATATAATTTACCTTCTAAAAAATTTATTCGGACCCTTTTGTAATTCTGTTAAGTGAATTTTTCACCAATGACAACCCACTGGTGGACATTTACCACACCCCACTGGCTCGATTGACTCGAAAGAATCCCTTTTATATGTTTATGTATAAATCTTCTTTCCTTTTGTGCGTATTAGAGTAAGCCCCCGCTGTGTTCTAGTTATCAGTCCCGGGGTATAACAGCTAAATAGATCTTGGTGGAGGCAGATCTCAATAATTTGCCTTTAATACCTTTTAAAAGACATTTTATTAAGTCCCCCTGACGCTGTCTTTACTCTAAAATAAATAGTACCTTCATCTTGCTAAACATTCTGAGTATTGCAGTCCCGCCCTGTCCTTTTTAATATTTTTGTTTTGCCCGCCTATTGAACCTGTTCAAGCTTCTACAATGGTCTTTACCGGTGGAGCACTGTGCCCAAATGCTGTACACAAAGTTCCATGATGTGGTCTTGACTATTGCCTTATAAAACGTGGTGTATATATAATCTCATAGTAGTGCAACAGTGCCTCTTTAAAATGATATCCCATAATCGGGGGGGGAGGGGGAGGGTGGGGGGGTGGGGGCGGGGGGGGGGGGGGGGGGGGGGGGGGGGGGGGGGGGGGGGGGGCGGGGTGTTTAGAGGGGGGGTTGGGCGGCGGGGGAGTGGCGCCTAACGACTGGCTGCTACAATTAAGTTTACTGTGCTCTAGTATCCCAAGTCCTTCTCCACGTCACTATCTTGACATCGCTTTTCCAATAACAAAGTAATCTGGGATGTATGTTACCTTCCCATGTGCATAACCCTGCATTTTATTTATGTTAAAACCTCATCTTCTAGCTTGCTCTTCTCAGGTCCTCCAAATTATCCAGATCGACTTTGTAATAAATACATTTATCAATCTAATGTGTTGATTACTTGTTGCACAGTCTTAGCATCATCTGCAAAGATTGATTACTTTTGAAATCCTTGTTTAATTGTCTAAAAGAATATAAATAAAAGAGAATAGAGCCCAAGAAACAACCTCCAAGTTTATAACCTCCACTATAACATGGAATGCCCTACTCTTAGAATGAACAAATAATCAACTACCCTTTTGTTTTCTATCACAGAGCCAGTTGCTCCCCCTACTTGCAAACATTTTCCACCAGTCCAAGCATTCTCATATTTACTTTACCCAACCTTTAATGTTGGGCCCAAGTACATCTTAGAAGCGATGAGGGATTATGTTTGACAGGACTGTATCCTTCATAACCTATGCAGGAAACTTGCATTATGATAGTTTATTTTATCAGTGAGATACACCAGTATGAGAAACTCTGTACAAGCACCTTCAAACATTTTACTCAACAACAGAGTTTAAACTTTACTGGCCTAATAGTTTTCCCAAGTTCAGTTTTTTTATTAACCCATATTTAAATATTAGCAAAAGTGAATATATCAAGCTACCAGCTAGATGAATGTGTGCCAGTATCCAGAAACCTCTGACAGATTCAAAACCACATTGGAAAAAAGAGGTTTAATTTTCCAAAAATATCACCTTTTAATTATACTAACTAAAAGAAAATCCTAGCTAACGAACTTCTCCACTGTGAACTATAGCCAGGGCGATACTGGTACAATTGAAATAACAGTCCTTACCCTAAAATGCAAGATGATCGCCCCGGTAATATAAGGCGCTCGTTATGCCCGTAAGCCTTCCGCCTAGAAAAATTTACAAATAAGATCCTCTAGTCTGGTCCCCGGAACATGTTTTCAGGACCAGCCTCTAAAATAATGAAGCCTGGTTACCTCCAGTGGACCCAAAATGCAGGAATTTCAGACAGTAAAAGGTGTTCGAAAAATAATTGTCAAAAAATGTTAAGCTACATGTATCCTGTTCTTAATCCAAGAAACCTGATAAAATGACAATACCAACAATGTAAAAAGAGAACTGAAGTATTCATCCCATAAAGTAAGGTGGTCATAACCAAAAATCTCCAATACCTTGAGGACAGTACTATAATACAACCAGTACTTGAAATGTCTCTGCCCCACCCCCTACTTAAATACACTAGGTATATAATAATAGACACCGACCTAAGTCTTCTTCTAGCCATTTCAGGTACAATTGCATCACGTCCTACATTCACTGAGTACATGGACAGTTATTCATTGGTATACAGTATCGCCGCTGTGTATTTCCAAGAGGAGTTAGATATTTGGAAAGTTTTTTATAGTTGTATTATATAAAAAAATTGAAAAAAAAAAGATTTGATTTACCACTTTTTTCCATGATCCTTTTTTAATATTGGCACGTATGGTGGTTGTGTCGAAATCAGATAATGCACCCCATCCTTTTGAACATACCGCCATTATTATGCCGTCCAGTAAAAAATTAAGAATATGTTGTGGCCTGTTGTAAAACCAATTACAGAAAAGATTAAGTCCTTTCAATGAAAGAATGGTGTCAGAACACACAGTAAAAAAGTCAGTGGAGCTGTAAATGGTGGCTCTGTGGGCATAAAGCATCCTACATTTGTGCAAGTGAGCCTCATTACTTTTACCATGGTTAACAGGTAGCCTGTGGGCTGAAAATCACATGTTTCTTTACATGTTCTGAGGTACAGCTGGGTATTGTGATACCCTACCTTTGGATTCAATGTGGTATCGACGTATTGCACCATGGAAAGGAAGCAAGCTCCAGGTGCAATGTATTTCTTTTTTGTGAAACCTTGGAGTATTCTGGCATTTAATGTGATGTTGGTGTTGATATAAATCGATCTACCATAATGTTTGTTGCTGACCAAGGTATAACGCTGTCATATACAAGTGATAATTTATATAATGGCAAAAGTCTAATTCAATAAGATAGAAGTACTTATATAAAAAATTTAAACAGGAAATGGATTTGAAAAACAAGATAAAGAATTACAGAGTGATTAACCATCAAGTTCCCGAGACCTCAATTTAATAATCAAAGCATTCTGTGGGGAATGTGCTGAAAATCCCGGAATGTGATCTAGGGAGGCGCTCTATGAAACTGTACAGAACTTAACAAAAACTTAATGCTATGCTGCTAAGGTCTAGGTGCCATATAATATCGGGCCCTTCAAAGAAACTGTGAGGAGTCCATAAAGTTGGCATGATGGTTCAAAGCTTTTTCCCGTATGGTCAGTAATCCAACATCGAGTAACAACCCCAAACATCACCGTCCAAGATGACCATTGCCTTACTAACGTAAACTGATGCAATATGTCACAGCCATGGGTGGCCAAATATCAGTGCACTAGGACCCTATCCCATAGCACATTACATACACGCCTGTTACCACAACCAAAACATGACACCACATGCAGGCTATGCCTCAAGGCATCCCACATCCAGATCCAATCAATCCAGTTTTCCCCACTTCAAAACTTTCTTGATTCAATTTTCCTGTTTTTAAAGACAGTTTAACAGAGTTAGCAGAGACCCTCAGATGTCCTGAGAAAAGGTATTAGAAGCCCGTGAAATGGTACCGAGAGAAAGTAAATTTATTATGCATACATTAAGGTCCTCATCAAAACTTTAATATCACTTGGCGTGTATTTTGATGGGACCTTTACAGTATTTGTGATCACAGTAAGTGCACGATGGGAACAACCATTTATTCGAAAGAATACACAATGCAGCTGAAATGCTTATGAGGATAAAAATTCATGATAATTCAATTTTTTATCTGTCTTGTATGGCATCTGCATAATGCTGGCTTGTTCTTACTGATGATTGTAAAACAGAAATTATTGCCATGGGGGTATAAAGATGGTTATTTGATAATAAATAGATATATTCAGTTTAAATACAAGCACACAGCACAACAGTACAAATTTAATTATTCTAAAACCACTTGAAAAAAGAACAGAGTGTGATCACCTTCCAAACCACACACACCACCACGTGATAAAAAAACACATATACCTGTATCAACTTCCCGTTATCCCCCTATTCTTGTTGGTACCCTGGGTAACTGCCTAGTGGGAGCCCAATGGATAAGACAGTACCATGACGCACAGGTGTATTTAGGCCCACTCCGTCTTCTGCAAACTGGCTCCGGAGCTGTCTCAGGTTTTGAAAGGTGGCCATCTCCAGACTGCAAGTTTCACTTCTTGGCCACCAGATGTTCAATATGGATGTTATATTTATGAAAATCCAAGAGGCCGGCACTGTGGTGGACCAATAGAAAATGCGAATTAAAATGGGTAGTTTATTTTATCGAAATCATGGGCTGCGCGGAAAAAAAGAAGTGTATTTGATAAATTTGCACTCTAGTTTTTGTTACATTATTATAATAATTGTCAGAACATATCATGATTTATGGTACCAAGCATACAGTCCAGGTTTATGCATGCTGGGTATATACAGAAGGCCATCTCTCCATCTCTCCGGACGTATTGTCCCCGTTTCTTCCAGCCATTCAGTTTGGGCCTCAATATAATGACAGACCCCAGTTTATGCGGAGTTGGAAACTACCGCTTCACATCCTCCACAGTTGCGTACATTATTTTACAAACTATTGGCCTGATTACCTCACGTTAGATGCACGCATAGTTATTTAGATAGTTCTTCTTGTAATAAAGGCCACTGAGCCGAAACCTACGTATTTAGATAACAAGACATCACATAGGTTCACTTTCCATTGTTAGTAATAACCGTCGGCGATGAAACGGGGAATACTAAACAAAAACTGATATATTGAATGATCATAAATAATATATATACAACATCGAAGTGTGCAAAATTCCGATAACCACTTTTGTTTCCGGCTGATTTGAAAATTAAATACCCTTAAAAAATGTCCAATCTATTGTGAGTAGCTGGTAGGAGTTGTACCTACAAAAAGGTATACGAAAGACACTTTAGTCTTCATCCACCATAAAGTAGCAGCGCCACGTCGTCTTTTTCATATTTTGTGTATGTAGTCAGAACCATTTATTGTTACAGTTTGACAGTAGCAATAATGATTTTAGAGCCATGGCTCGATATATCCACTTCAGAGGGTAAATACCAATGCTATTGACACTTATCCAAACAGGTGGTCATCTTTACCTGCGTATGTTTAGGTCCATTCTGTTTTGTGAACCGATGACCTGTGACCAAGCATGTCTTGACACTAGGTGTGCCAGCACACATTTTCCCACGACTGCCTTTATAGACTTGAAAACAGTCAATGATAAGTTGTCACGATTACAAAAAGGGATACCCTTTTGTCATATGGTCAGCAAAGCAGGCCCCAATAAAAATATCCGAGTCTCCTCTCCAAGGTTAACACTCTGTAGGGTACACTGATTTTTATTTTGTATGCTTTATTGTTGCGATCGGGAAACCATAAAGCTGATGAGACGAGCCAAAAAGCTCCATTTATGGTTTTCATGGGACGAACCAAGTACCAGCTCGATTTAAAATTAAAGTTTTACTGTTACCTCCCTTCGAGTCGTGCTTTCCAAATATTAGTATCGACATTATGTGCAAAGTGGCAGAGATAAATGGGGGATCGATCGTGGAAGGTGTATGTTCCTTGACATTAGGATGTTCCCCTTTAATCGGCGTGCTGACTTTGTTAACATGTATTGTCAGATAAATCTTTTATTTCTAAGTTCCGTTGAGACAACTCTTATTCTTTAGCTTCTTTGGTTTAATTTACAGTGAAGATACAGCACTGCTAAACATGCACATTGTCTACTTTTTCCACCTTTTAAATATGCAAACGTGACGATTACAAGTATTTTGAAAGACGGAAATGCGAAATAAAATGTTCCACACAGAAGAGGGAGTCAATACTACACCGAAGCTCTAGGGGGGAATTTGGTGCATGTAGATAGAACAGAGCTCCAATTAAAATTGCCTTTATTACCCATCAAGCTACTTCTGAAGTCAAAATTTATATCAGAAAGGTGTGTTACCAGTAAAGTAATCAATTTAGCTATGTGTTTTAGAATTCTGATGATAACAAACTACACGTAGATTGGAGTTACACACTACCCAAACAGTTGAGATAAGTATAGAAAAATCTTGCCTTGGAAATAAAGGCCAGAATAAATTGGAGCACGAGTTAAAAACGTGCAGCCAAAATCACGCTGTTTGAAAGCACCCAGTATCTGTAGACATTGTGACACTATGTGGATAAATGTATTTTCGGTGAATCTTTACATAGGGGTACCGAATTTGTTTTTCAGGGCCCATGAATTCAGTCCTTTTTTTATTTTTTATTGTTGAAGGCCACAATTCAAATACACTGTTTCATTGTTAATTGATTTGTTTTAATTTCGTTAAAATTTTAAAGGAGTATGCATTCTGTTTGTCAGTTTCAAGTTATAGTCGTATTGGCCATTGTTGGTACCAAACGAAAGATTGGAAAAGTCAGACAGATATCTTGAATCTGTAAGAGCTAGAATCGAAGAAAAATGAGCAAGTGTAAGGATCTGAGTGACTTCCATCCAAAATTATGGGGGTGTTCCAATGTTAAGAACTGATCATAAATAGAGTCTGATATTTTCTGCCACAGTTGCATCCAAGGTCTTGTCTACGCAAGGTGTGTGTTATCTGTTTTTTAATGTATATTCAGTGGTCTACGAATAAAATAATTAATAAATTCCTTTGGTATTTGTACCATGACTTTGAGCTAGTCAATGCCAGATTGCATGGATAGTACTCCATAATATTAACACCGTACAGGACACTGTATACAATGGTCCCTAGGGCGAGTATGAAACACTGTGTGTGCACAAACCGCATCATACTATGTTACAGGCAGCCTCCGTGGTTACATACAGGTATAGGTGGACTGTAGGTTTTGGGGTTCTTAAGTTTACTTTGTGTAAGATAAATCAGAACCAATAGTAATTAGTGAACATTTAATGGGAGTATGGTGTTAATGTATGGTTTGGTAATTAATATGCATGGTATATGTCTCGCCATATGACATGTATATGATCCCCATAGCAGCTATAGTGCAGGATTAAATTCCCTCATAGGCAGGTTAATAATGACCCTCATAGCAGGGTATGAGAGGTAATGGTCCCCCATACAGTCAGGTAAATGGTTCCCCGCATAGCATTTAAAGCAGTTATGTCGCCCCACAGATAGGTATATTGTTCTCCGCCCTATCAGGTAATAGGCAGTTATATCCCCCATTGGCATGTATAGGTGTTCCCCCATCAGGCATGTAATATGCAGGTATTTCCCCCAAAGGGCAAGTATATGGTACCCAAGGTCAGGAAAATACATGTAAAAGGGATTCCCGCCAAAGCAGGTCTATGGCAGAATGTAACCCATAGGCATGTTATGTCCCGTCCATAGGTAGCTATATGCAGATAAGGTCCCCCAATGTAGTCTAGAGGCAGGTATGTCCACCGTGGTATGCTATAGTGTCAGTTATGTACCCCCATAGATAGTGTTATAGGGCAGGGGTGGGCATTTTATGGAAAAAAACTAAATCCAAATTGCGGTCCCCGGCCGCTGCTATCCGAGGCTTACCTTCGGCTCCGTCTTCTCTCCGCCTCTCAGGTCTTTTCTGGCACAGTGCCGGTTGATGTCACGGGCCTCGGCAGGGGCACGAGATGACATCGCCATACTGCCCTGTGCCCGATACTTTGCCGGAAGGTCCCTCTATCTGGCTTGTGTGACCTACCGGAGTTCTAGTTTCTTAGCCAGGAGAGCGTGCTCCGACACTCTTCAACCGCAATAGAGGCTTTTGGCTCAAATCGCCCCGTGGGGAGTGAGGTCGCATACAGCCGAAGCGTATCCCCCACCGGTGCCCGGGCCATGGCAGTGCCTGGATGCCGATGGAGGACCCGGAGAGGGTCAGCTGTAGCGCACGGGGGGGCCAGGAGTCGCATTGCAGCTGCGAAGATCGCAGACTAGCGCCCGTCCCCCACCGCGCCCGGGACTGTCTGTTGGCTTTCCCAGGCTTAGGGAACTGCCTGGTATTTGTGAGTGTATAGGATTAAGGTTGCTTATAGACCGTTGAGCATATATGCTTGTGTCTTAACCTAATAAAGAGTGTTAAAGATGAAAATATACTTGTAGATCTTTGTGATTCTCTAAAATTGTGGCCAATGAGCCATGGTAATCATAAAGAAATGCCACAAACTATGATCTTTACATGTGTGCCATCTTTCCATTGTGATGAGCTTCTGTCGATCTGCTATCAGAAAGGCTTTCATCAGCAAAACGCAGTCCAATCAAACAAATGTTGTGGCATATATGCAACTGTCGAAATATGTCATAGAAAGCATCATGGTCCTGTGCATGTAGTGGAGATTACAATCATGGTCGATAATTACTTATACCTATTTCTTTGATCCACTCATCTAGTTGACATAGGTTACTATGATGCTTTACTACATGTACTGAATGAGTGTGAAATGATATATACATCTTATAAAATGTTTAATTTACTACTCCCACCTGTAAAGATACCTGTTAGGTTTTGTTATTATCTCTTGTTATTGTTTTAAACATTTATTATTACATTTTTATATTTTTCTTCAATAATAAAAGTTTGTTAATATTTTCCATATGACATAAATTCCTTTTTCTTTATTTTGGTTATTTCTGTATATTGTAGGTGGTAGCCAAACAGCCTTAATTTATATTTATTGAATAGGCAAGTGGTTGTAAATAAAATAGGAAGGATGGAAACAAACATATTTTGGGTCGCCTTTTAAAAAAAAAAAAATTATATGGTTGATCCAGTACAAGGCAAAAAAATAATGGTGGTAAAAACCCTCCAAAACATAAAAACATGTCACCCATACGGATATAGTATTAGTGAAGTTACAAGGTGTACAGCAGTATCAATTATACGTTTTGCATTAGAGCCCTGGAGCTTTAGAGAGCTCCCCATACAATTAGATTACTGTTCATGGGCAGCCTAACAATTGGATTGCACTGTTTGCACAACTCAAGCCTGTTGTTATAATGCAGCCTTAAACAGATTACTAAATATAACTTTCTTAGGACTTGTTCATATCAAATCCTAACTATGTTATGTACATACTGTATGTTAGAATAGCAACAAAATAGTGTTGACTTTAATAAGCCATGTATAATCTTCCTGAAAATCACAGAACAATGTGATATTATTTAACACAGACATACAGTTTAATGACTGGACAAAAAGCCATTCCCAGTAGGAGGCAATAAAAGCCACAGTGCTACATGAGAGAAGCTGCGCAAGTGCAGAATACTGATGAACAATCGCTCACACAATTGCTCACTCAATTGCCTCCTCAAATTCATGAGGGGGCAATTGCTTAGTACATAACTACACATTGGATATGAACCAGTTCACACCAGAATGCAAAAAAGCCACAGCACCATGCAGGGGAGATTGCTCAAATGCAAAAATACTGATAAACAATCACTCACACACCTACTATCCATGAGGGGGAGTGGGTGACTGCTAGTATTACAATTGCCCATAGATAAGGCTTATAAAGAAAACCAATTATATGGTAATGTGTGGTTCACCATGCTGGCTTACAACCAATTGATGACGCCTAAACTATTTGATTGAGCAGGTTACCCAGCATATTCCAACAAAAACACTGACAGGGCATTTTTTGAGCTGTAATATTAGGGTACAAGGGATATCAGTAATTTGTGTTAGGCACTTGGAATATGCTGGGCAACCCATTCAATTCTATTGAATGGTGTCATCAATTGGTTGTAAGCTACTACATGTGACTGACATCCTATATAAACCTTATCTATATGTAATTGTAATACTAGCAATCATCCCTCTCATGGATAGTAGGTGTGTGAATGGTTATTTATCAGTATTTTTGCATTTGAGCAATCTTTCATGTATGCTACTGGGACTTTTCTGCATTCTGGTGTGAACTGGTTCTTATCCATTGTGCAGTTATGTACTAAGCAGTTGCCCTCTCATGGACAGGAGTAAGAGATTGTTCATCAGTAATCTACACCTGTGAAACTTTTCCCATGTAGCACTGGAGCTTTTATTGCCTCCTATTAGGAATGTTTTTTTGTCCAACGATTGAGCTGTGAGTACGGCCACATGTCTGTTTTGTGTAAGCTACTTCTGACCAAGTATTTCTAGTTTGGTCTGCTTTATGCTAGTATACACTCAGGTGGATTTAAAAAAATTTAGTTGTTTGTGCTAAGTGTTATTTTGTGGTTTGGTTGAGTGGTTGGATATAGATTATGGAAAGGTGTTTTTAATGCACATTTTCTCAGAACTACCAATACAATTTAAAACCTTTTTTTGTGTTGTACTTAATTAAGAGAAGGGGTTAATTGTTCTTATGTGCTTAAATTAAACCCTAGGACTCATTGGGAACTTACTGTACTGTGAACTAAGAGGAGATTAAAAAGTTGGCCCTGTAAGTACACAACTTTTCCATTATTCCTTATTGTTCTTTATAACTGCAGGTAATAAATATACCACTACGCTAAACCAGCTGATCTTATGCAAATAAATGGCCCAATTTAAGTAACAAATGCCTACAGGTGACCGTTGTAACTATTCAAAGATACTACGTAAACATTTGACCAGATGTCCACAATCGCCATCAGTCCTGTAGCACAACCAGAAACCCCTCTTGGTACAGAAATAACCAAAAAACAGTGAACCAAAATAGTAGAAAAGACCGCTGGCTTACCCAAAAGGTGGATCACCCGTCTTCTATTCCACCATTTCACAATAAAGCCGCAATAGTTGTCCTTACTCTGATACACTAACTCGCGTGCGCTCCCGCCGGCAGCACTCGCTTATCTGACTGGTAGATCTGGTGACGTCACCCTCACCACAAAGTATACAGACAATCAAACTACCAACACGTTTCAAAATAGACTTATTCCTTCGTCAGGGGTATAGACGTATACAACGGTCACCTGTAGGCATTTGTTACTCATTTGTTACTCTAATTTGGCCATCTATTTGTATAAGATCGGTGGTATATTTATTTCATGTTTTTATGTCTGTTTTTTACAAAACAATAAGGGTGTGTGCATTTTCACCCTATATCCTGGTGCTTTTATCTCAGATGCGGAGACTGTATATAGTGTACTTTATAACTGGTGTATACATGGACAGCAGGACTGGATATTTTCTTCAGTGCACAGTCTGCTATATGTATGCATGACTGGAACAGGAGTGAGCATGATGTACCAGATGTAAGCATGTTGCCCATCTGGAAGATCACATTTGAGCTTTAGCAGACCAAAATGCAACTTTGAAGGTGATTGACAATCCGGAAAGAAGCATGCTGTTCCTAGTCAGGAGGATATGAAGGGTGGAGGAATGGTGCAGGAGGACCAAGCAGGTAGCTATATTAATGGAGTTAGGGGGAGAAAGAAGGGTTTCAAGAAAACAGAGGCCATTTTTGTGTCTAAACTTCCTAGCAAAATTCAAAAACTGTTTTGACCACACAAATATATCTCCTTCTGTCCCAGGATATATACTTCTCATTAAATAGAAATGCTTTAAAAACATTTCTTTTTCTTTTTCTGAAGAATAGCTTTATTTATAAATGTTGATTTTTTTCATATGCATCATTATATCACAGTGCTTCAAAACATCACATTTCCAATAGTAAAAAGCCTATGGTCCAGATAACGCTTTCAGTCCATTTTAAGGTAGCAGTTCCAATCCATTTGGAACTTGACAAGACCAACAGAGCTCCTTGCATCGGCTGATAGCACACGTGTCAGATGCGGCTTTTCGGGGCACACCCATTTGTCAAACTGGGTGGAATATATATGTTTTGAGTAATGTGAAAGAGGCAATAGTGTGTGAAACTTGTGAGGATATGGAAACCTTGTGGTAGAAATATAAGGGGGAGATGGATAGGATAAGGGGAAGCCAGTGCTGATGTAGGTGGGACTAGTGTTGTTCATATATCAACTGATATACTGCATGTACTTCAAGCTAAGCATTAGTCTTGCCACGTCTGGAATATACAGTTCAGCTCTCAGTACCAGTTTATACATAACTCTACAAGCCGTTCGTTCAGTGCTCTCCCCAAGGAGAGAAGTTCCCTTTCTGAGCCACTCAATGCCTCCCACACAGCCAGCCAGTATTGCTCTGCTCTGCACTGATGAGGGCCAAAAATCCCAAAACAGTGTTGTCTTCAGATGAAAGATACTGGCTTGGCTAAAATCCTTTTTGCTTTCTCAAGACCCGGTGGGTCAAAAGCAAATTGAGGATTTCTTACATCCAATAGAGGGCGCTTTGGGCTTCTCAGCCCCTTTCCCATAATGCTTTGTGATATGAAGATGCTCAGTAGAGGGTGAAAAGGCAATACATAACTCTACAAGACGTTCGTTCGGTGCTCTCCTCAAGGAGAGAAGTTCCCTTTCTGAGCCACTCAATGCCTCCCACACATCTAGCCAGTATCACTCTGTTCTGCACTGATGAGGGCCAAAAATCCCGAAACAGTGTTGTCTGCAGAAGAGAGATACTGGCTTGGCTAAAATCCTTTTTGCTTTCTCAAGACCTAGTGGGTCAAAAGCAAATTGAGGATTTGTTACATCCAATAGAGGGCGCTTTGGGCTTCTCAGCCCCTTTCCCATAATGCCTTGTGGTACCAGTTTATAGAAAGGATGCTCTGGAATCGGAAATAAGTACAAAGGAGAGCAACTAAACTGATAACGGCCATGGAGGATCTCAATTATGAGAAAAGGTTAAAAGAATTAAACTTATTTTGTCTTGAGAAAAGACATCTAAGGTAAGACATAATTAATTTGTACTAGTTGATATATATGGCACCTAGAAAAATATAATGGAAAGCTATTTCATGTTAAACCCCCTCAAGAAACAAGAGGGCACTGGAGAAAATTAGTTTGTTTGTTTATCATAAGAACTGGGGAGTAGTCACTTCAAGTTGAGTGCTTTAAAAAGGTCTTGGACAATTACTTTTTTAACAAAATTATATCAACACTTATGTAGATGCATAGGATTCTTGTTTTGTCATTTTGATCCAGTCTGATCACTTTGCAGGAGCAACATGTTTCCTTTAAGGCAGATTTGTTCATGCTTTATAGGCTCCAAATTTCTGGATCAATAGGTGGAAACAAAATTACCTATACCCACCCTTTATCCAGTCTTATCCTGTGAGTTAAACTTGATGGACATATGTCTTTTATCAAGCATGCCATGTAATTTGCTGGAAAGAAAGGGCTAGTAATCTACAGGATAAAGCAGAGCAAACATAGTAATAAGTCCACTATGCTTAGTTTATTGAAGCTTATTAATACGCTGTAGGCTCCCCTGCAATAGACTTCTTGACATTTCTTGTTAGCATTCTGACATACGTATGCACCAAAGTGAAGAGTTTAGATGTGAATAAGTCCATTTGCATAGAAAATAAATGTAAGAAAGTAAAGTTTTTGGATGATTGTTACCAAAAAGCAGCCCCAACTAGAAGGTTTAAGCATGATAAATGTGTAACATGTCTGTCTTGTCCCAACACTATGCTGGCATTTACCATCAGTATTGCTCCCAGCCATTTCTTGACATTTATGATGTTCATATTTCAATTCTACAACTAATATACAATAGAATTCACTAATACGTATAATTCTAAAAAAAAATAATCCTTCTTTTAATGAAAGATTTCTGTGATTACATCAATGTCTTCTGCAGAGTGATTGTATGGCTGACTCTGGATCTCAGTGTGTGTAGGGGATGAGTCCCAAATGGCAGTCCCAAAATAAAGCGCAGGAGAAGACTTTGGGTTAAAGCAAAATGGTGGTCTTTATTTCTTTCACACCAAATGGAAAACAAAAATGCAACACCACGTCTTGCTTCAGCCAGCATGCAAAGTCTTTAGTGGTACCTTAGCAACTTTTTTCAGATACAGTCCTGCTGCCAACATGTGGCATTCTCAACCATTGGTGATTTGGTGTAGTCAGGACCCAGTAGTCATGCCAGCCTTCTAGGCAAAGCACACTTCACTTCTCATCAGCCACTCCACAAAAGACTGAGACTGGAAACAGCACCCAGCTCACCTGACTTTCCAGGCTTGCATAGGCCACACAAACCCATGCCTGGACCTAGAAACGTGGGAGCAGTCATCCCACTCAGCTCTTTGATTGCTCCAGTGAAAAGTCGATCCGGACTAACTGAATTGCAGCCATAATAAAATACAAAACGGGTATCAGTGGCTTATTGCCGCTGATACCAGTGTCATGAGTGGCCCCGCAGCCCCTCGCCCGGGCTGCGGGCGCACTCATGCTGCCTCCCGTCGGGTCCCGGCGGCTTCTGCCAGTTCCACGGCTCAGGTCCCGGTCCCCTCCTTACCTGACCCCACTCCCGCGTCCTCTCGTCCTCCTGGCCGGCCGGTATGCGCATGCTCGCGCCGGCTCTCGGGGATTTAAAGGGCCAGTACGCCCATTATTGGTAAAGGCTGGCAGGTGACCCTATGTAACCCCCTTCCTTCCGGCTCACCTTTGCCGGATCTTTAGTGCCTTACTGCCTTTAGAGAAAGCGTCTTCTGCCTCGTAGCCTGTCTTCCATGTACCGAACCTTTACGCTCCTGTTTCTCGACCACGAACCTTTGCCGCCTGCCCTGACCTCTTGCCTGTCCCCGACTTCGCCTATGTCTCACGATTTTGTACCACGCACTGCCTTGGCTGCCACCGCAAGCAAGTCACGCCAGTGGGGCGACCTGGTAGTTCTCCGCCGCAGCAAGTCCATCCCGCTTTGCGGCGGGTTCTGGTGAAAACCGGGTTCTACTTAGATTCCGCCCCCTGGTACGGCTTACCCCATCGCTTGCGGTGGTCCAGCGGATCCACTACCAGCATCCGTTACAACCAGCATTAACTGACTTTCACTTCACCAAGCCCAGGGTCAGTGGTGACACATATCCCCTGTCCACAATAACTCATTGTGCCTTCCTACATACCCCCTCTATTTAAAGCCGGGGTTCTGGACACCTTCATCCAGTATTTCCCTGCAGCTTGCCCGGTCCATGCTCCACTGAAAAATTAAAGTCTTGTAAGTCCAGGAGTCCTGTGATGTGGTTGCCATTCCTCCGGATGGGACAGAGCGGTATCCCCTTTTCAGCATTCAGAACAGCGCTGCACATTGGGTGCGCAAAATGAACTCCATCGTCCCATGTAACAGTCCATCGGTTACGAGCTGAAGGGGCACTGGTCCACCACATGCCCCAGGGCATGTCATCTCCAGCAGATGTGGATCTAGCCTTTGGCTCTGGTGTGCTCCTGGCCTTGGACCGTCCTTCCCAAGGCATTTTGAGACCCTTCTTCTGGCTTTCAGAGTCTGGAGACGGCAGTATGGAGAGGTCAGAAGTCCTGGGTCTTCCAAGAAGTTCTCCATGGACTGATATCGCTCAAGCCCACCAAGTCATCCCCAGTCTGTGGGTTTCCCTTCACCACCCAGCACTGCACTGACTTGA
The DNA here is from genome assembly GCA_025379985.1 of Phyllomedusa bahiana. Taxonomy (NCBI): domain Eukaryota; kingdom Metazoa; phylum Chordata; class Amphibia; order Anura; family Hylidae; genus Phyllomedusa; species Phyllomedusa bahiana. Next base: position 154,023 of record JAODAL010001208.1, on the reverse strand, counting down.
TAAGAGCATGCACAAAGCAATCCATCACCACTCTCTTCCCCATTTTGGCTGGGGAACAGACATTTGGCTGCACCAATTTCTGGACAAGATGCAGGAGATCAAACATTTGGGAAATTGGGAACTTGTCACCCTCTGAGCCCGGACTGTAACGGTTATGCCCAGACATGCCAGGATCTCTGCTTTCAGTTTGATGTACTCCCAGGCGTCCTGCAGAGACAAATCATACTAAGCCTTCTGGAGTTCACCTGTGAGAAACAGTGCCCATTGCTCGGCTGGCAATCTCTCACATTCGGCAACCCACTCAAAGACAGTAAGGAAGGCTTCCACGTCGTCCTCTGGGTTCATTCTCTGCAGGGTCTCTCGTACCCTTTTCTGTGCTCGCTGACTGTCCTCCTCGGTGGGTGGAGCTGGGGTCTCCTTTACCTGGATAGCTTCCGCCATTATGGTTATTTGAGGAGCTGGTTGATCTCCTAGTGCACTCGTACGGATGCAATATGGGGTTGTTGCTGTTGGGTGCTGGCCTTCATGAGGTGCTTTACCTGGTCCTCCATTATATCTCTGTGGTCTCATAGGTCAGCAGCTGCCATAATCCAGGGCATGCAGTCTTTTTATGCAGGGCTATGCCTGCATCCTACACCAATTATGTGGATCAGTCCCAAATGGCATTCTCAAAATAGAGCGTAGGAGAAGACTGGGTTCAAGGAAAATGGATGTCTTTATTTCTCAGACCAATTGGAAAACAAAAATGCAACACCACAGCTTGTGTCAGCCAGCACACAAAGTCTTTAGCAGTACCTTAACAGTTTTTGCCAGGTATAGTCCTGCTGCCAACATATGGCAATCTCGCCTATTGGTGATGTGGTGTAGTCCGGACCCTGGGGTCGTGCCAGCCTTACAGGCTCTGGCAAAGCACACTTCAACTCTAAACAGCCAGTCCTCAACCGACTGAGACTGGAAACAACACCCCGCTCACCTGACTCTTCAGCTTACATCGGCCACACACACCTGACCTGGACCTGGAACGTGGGAGCATCCCACAAAGCTTTGACTGCTCCAGTGAAAAACCAATCCAGACTACCTGCATTGCAGCCATACTAAAAGACCAGCCAACACGGGGATCAGTGGCCTATTGCCGCTGATACAAGGATTAACTGCCCTTCACTCCACCAAGGACAGGGTCCTTGGTGGCACATATCTCCCGTCCACAATCTCCAGTCCTAAATACCCCCTCTGCTTAAAAACGGGGTTCTGGGCATCTTCATCCAACATACAATGTACCCTTTCAACATTTCAACAAATAAAATACAAAACAGGTATCAGTGGCCTATTGCTGCCAACACCAGCAATAACTGACTTTTACTTCACCAAGGCCAGGGTCCTTGGTGAAACATATTTCCCATCCATAAAAACTCCATGTGCCTTAATACAATGTGTGTGTGTGCACGTGTGTGTATAAAGGCACTTTATATAGTGGATGAAATATATATTTACTTTGAAAATTGGTGACGTGTTCAATTGAACACGTTACCAATTTTCAAAGTAAATATATTCCTATAGATACTATTGACATAAAATTTTCACAATATGTCGGTAACAGCCCATCCAATCTACACAGATAAAGAAATCAAACTATAGATGTTGATAAATTAAAAACAAAATTGAAAACGGCTACTGAAATTCATTTAATACTTTGTACAAAAGCCTTTGTTGGTGATGATGTCTTCAAGATGCCTCCTGTATGGAGAAACTAGTCGCTTGCATTGCTCAGGTGGGAGTTTGGCCCAATTAGTTCCTTCCATAGATTTTCTATTGGATTCAGGTCAGGTGATTGGCTGGGCCATTCTAGCAGCTTTATTTTCTTTCTCTGAAACCAACTGAGAGTTTCCTTGACTGTGTTTGGAATCATTGTCTTGCTGAAATGTCCACCCTTGTTTTATCCTCATCATCCTGGTAGATGGCAGCAGATTTTTCTCAACAATGTCTTGGCACATTTGTCAATTCATCCTTCCTTCATTATATGAAGTTTGCCAGTGCTGTATGCTGAAAAACAGCCCGCACCATGATGTTCCAGACTTCAAACCTCTCAGAATATGGTAGATGGTGTTGTAGGGTTCGAGTGGATTACGGCTGGACTACCGCCAAGCGATGGATAGTTTTGCCACGCCTGGGAGCTGAGTCTAGTACTCCCCTGGTATTCACCAGAGTCCCGCGCAAAAGCGTGATGGAATTGACTGCGGCAGCGAGTGCTACCAGTCGGCTATACCTGACGGTGAACTTTCTTGCAGATGGCGGCGGCGGTACTGGTTGGTACAAGAATCGTAATCCAGAGAGTAGTTGGGACAGGCAGGAGGTCAGGTCAGGCGGTAAGAGGTTTCTATTTTCCCCCCCCCCCCCCCCCCCCCCCTCTCGCCGAGACGGGCAGAAGGTCAGGGGCAGGCCGGCAAACAGGCACAAGTCAGAAAGTAGCGGAACGCGACTGGGGACTACAAGTGGTAATCAATATGGACTGAATGACTCACTATCGACACGGAAGACGACACACCAACGACTGGCAAAGAGTGCTGTGGCGTATTCCATATATAGGACCAGCGCCGCGCGGCAATAGACAGTTACCGGAACACTGGCCCTGTAACTTCCAGACAGCCGTCGCCGGGTGGCCTGGGAAGGACCGTGCTTCGAGCGTTCAGAGAATGGATACGTGGAAGTGGGGGTAAGGGAGCCGGCGCCGGCAAGCAGGGGAGGATGGTCGTCAGGCAGCGCGGCACCCAGACGCCGGACCCCTGCGGCAGAGGGGCGGCCGGGGGGAGCGCAGCGGCGCACGCGACCCCCATGGACAGTACCCCTCCCCCCCCTTAGGTCTCCCCCTTCTTTTTTCGGAAACCTGGAGGAGGATGATCAGGAGATAGGTTGGCCTCAGGTTCCCACGAACGCTCAGCTCCGCCCGAACCCCTTCAGTCAATAAGAAAGATCCGCTTCACCCTGTGTCGTGTTCTTCTCGCCAGCACCTCCTTGACCTCAAAAGATGTTATCAGAGTTGGCTACGGGAGAAGGCTGAGGCAGATCCAAGTGAGAAGCGTTTCAGCACCACAGGCGCTTGTAGGTTGAGAGAACATGGAAGTGCGTTCGGGACTCGCAGAGGGGAGGCAAGCGGAGTTTGTAGGACACCGGGTTAAGTTGCCGAAGTACCACTAAAAGGGTCCCAATGATACTTAGGTCCCAACATGTAGGCTGGGCACCTTGAATCGGATGTTACTTGGCACGATAGCAAAACCGCTATCAGCCCCGGCTTTATATATGGGGGAGGTCGCTCCTGGTACCTGTCGGCCTGGAATTTGGTGGCGAGTGGAGTGCCCGTAGAGTGTCTGTGATGTCCGTACTAGACATCCACTGGCAGAGAAGACGTCACACGAAGTAGGCAGAGGGAGAGGTCGGGCGGAGATGCAAGCCCAAACACAACAAATAATGAGTATGTTGGGAGGCTCCAGTCGGTACTGCCAGAGTCTAGGGGAATTCATAGGAAAATCTGCCGCCAGCCAGGGGGAGGAGGTCAGTCCCAGTTATACTTGACGGGGCGGACAACAAATGTCGCAGACAGTTACCTATAAACTGGTTGACACCTCTCCACCATTTCCCCCCCTGCCTGTTGGTTTGGGGATGGTATGCAGACGAGAAGTCTAGCTGAACCTGAAATGAGCAGACACAAAGCCGCTCACCAGAATTTCAATACTAACTGGACCCCCCTATCAGAGAAAGTGATATGCAGAAGGGAGCCTGTGTGAGTCGAAGATGCATGTGGTGGTGAGAAGAATGCTGGGCCTTGCTGGGGTGCATGAGGGTAACACGGGACAGAAGTAACGAAAGTGGCCACTTAAGAAAATCTATCGGGCCACCTCACAGGCTGACCATGCTTTTCAGAGTCGAGGCCGGGCTTGAAAGAGCGATCAGTAACAAGAATCATCGCAATATGATGACCAAGGTATTTCTGTGCACGGAAGATGCAGAAAGCAGACCCTGCTGGGTCTGAGACGAGGGACTTGTGTTAAGCGGTCCACAGGAGGGTGACAGGCGGACAAGTCTTATTAACATCCCGAGCGAGAGTGGCAGCACAACCAATAATAAACGGAGAGATTATTTGCTAGAGACTTATGGACTCCAGGGTTGCCAGGCTTGTTCGGAGCATGTCCGCCTACTTCAGGATTACAGAGGCGCATAGTCAGGACGTACGATAGGTTTTCCCAGGGGGCAGATGTTGAAGGTCACTAGGGGCCTCCTGTGAGGGAGGTACATTCAGGAGAAATATATGCTGCAGAGGCTGGCTGCCAACCCACCTAGCTTGGCCGAGGGGTTCTCAATGGTAGTTGGGCAGGACTGCAGGGATAGAGAAGAGATTCTTGTGATCGGGGAATTCATGATCGATGGGGTGTTGAGAGCTCCCTCCAGCAAGTGCCGTCACATTCTTGTCTAGGCTATAACTTAATAGACTCGAGTAATTCCGATCACCGATTGTAATAATTTTTCGGCTGGGGGTGAAAGTTTTGTCGCTCGCAACGCTGTCCACGCACAGCTCAAGTACGCACAGTTTTCTACAGGTAGCGGAGGACTTATGAAGGAGACAGCACACTGCACGCTCCGTGAACAGAGGAGGCGCCACCTGCGCAGGGATAAGGGGCGCTGCTGGGTGCCGGTGGCGAGACAGAAACTTGGCTGCAGAATGCGAATGCTGATGTGAGGCGGATCAAATGCTTTCTTGGGATCAGGCGGCCAAGTATTTTAGGGTGGCATTTTTCTTCGTTAAGTGCACCAGCGGGGCCTCTCACGAGCGTGGAAAAAGAGTAGGGATGAATTGTCTGTAATAATGTCGCGGGAAACTCGCCACACGAGAAGAAAATCGTTGGGATAGAAAGCGGAGGCCCACTGGTCGAGGCCATTGTAGGGTACTGCAGATATAGTTTTCGAGGGATCCATTTGGAGGACCTGATGTCCGAGACGATGTAGACCCTCAGGGATAGGGCAACGAGTGCGTTCAAACTGGCATGTCTCACAGTTTGGCATATAATGGTGGTCACGGAGACGGTTTTGAGTACCTGGCGGACGTGGAGGCGGGAGTTTCCAGGTCAGGGCGAGAAGATTAGGAATATCATCAAGATAGGACGATGACGCCAAGACGTAGAGGAGGTCTAGGATAGATCTCATTGAACTTCTCGGCTCTGATCGCACTCACTCACGCTGGGCTCGCTCGTTTGCAGAGGCCAAATTGGACATGACGAGTTATTCATATATGGCCATCTTGGTAGTAAAGGTCATGTCTCTTCCATCGTCGGCTTCATGGATACGATCAGGTTTACATGCTCCCCGTAGATCCACTTGGAAAAATTTCGGCGCACGCAGGGATTGAACTAGGCTCCAGAGATCAGAGGCAGGGGGTATCGATTCTTTATTAGTAAGTTTTGTTAAGTCCCCGATAATCGATACAGGGTCGGAGAGAACCGTCTTTCTTTTCAAAAAAGAAGATTTCCTGCCCCCGGGAAACGAGGAAGACTAGGTGTATGAAGCCTTCGGAGATTCTCCTGGATATTACTCCGACATGTAGCAGTAGTCTCCGGGCGGAGAGAGGGTAGACTCTTACCTCGGGAGGAGTAGTCTCGGTAGCAGGTCAATTGGGACATATCGAAAGGCCTCGGTGCGAGAGCAGAGTTTCGGTCCTGTCTTTCGAAAAAACATCGCAAGGGTCCTGGTACGGACGTGGGCAGGACCCGACAGAGGCGTCGTGACTTGACTTTAAGCGGCAATTGAGCAGGACTGGAGTATCGGAAGAGCATAGTTGAGTGGCACGCGGAGGCCCAAACGGATGATCTTCACCCGTGTTCCAGATGTCCAAGTTCGGAGCATGGAGTTGTTATAGCAAGGAAGGCCTAGGATGTTTTCCGATGAGGAGCGGGCAAATCAAGCAGTTTCAACGTCTTCTTTTGGGTTAGTGGGCGCCTTAATCTGCAAGTGAGAGGGAGAAGTTGCAGACCGAATAGCGTCCTTTAGGCATTCTCCACTGATGGAGGAGAGAAAACTATATGGTCACTGCAGGGGGTCACCGGGAGACGACATCGCGGAGACCAGAGCTTGGCTGACAAAATTTCCGGCGGAAACCCGAATCACAGAAGGCGGGGCTTGGAAGGTGCTGTTCCGGCGAAATTCCACAGAGTATGGGAATGGTCAGACGGAGAGAGGCCGCTACGCAGACGCAAAACCTTGGGATGGCTCTCCTGCGAGGCCCTAGTGTGCGAGTAGTTTTAGGGAATATCGGACAGTCCCCAATGAAGTGGACCAGAACCGCACAGTAGAAGCAATAGCTTGCCTCAGACGGGACGTCTTGCGAACGATTCTTCTTGGGTCAGGTGTGGCTCTCTCGACCTGCATGGGCATCATAGATCGAAACACATTGAGGGAGAAGTGGAGGTCGCTTGGAATTACACAGGGGCCAGAAGTGGAGAGCCGGCGTGGTTGGGTGACCTCCCGTTAGGAGGACGGCGCTTTTGTCTCTCGGCAAATGCGTATGTCGATTCGGGTGCAACTGAATCCAGTTCGTGCACAGAGAGGATGGCTAGATACCGACCTGCTAGCTCGTCTTTAATGCGCCCTCGAGAGGCGCTTGTCCTGAAAAGTTTGCCATAACAAGCCTCATTTGTAGGAGTAGTGACCTCTCACAGTGGCAATTCGCCCCTGATGGAGGACGGAGCAGAGCTGCGGCAGCAGAGAGGTGTCCGGCTCCAGGTTCCTTCGAGAAGGACGGCTGCAGGAAACCCCTGGAGGAAGGCTTGCAGATTACCGTCAACGGATCTCTCCTGTGTCCAAAGCGGAGTGTGCCCAGGCCAGACTTCGCCTGTAGGAGGTGCTGATTATGAAGGCCACCTTAGCCCATGCTCAGTAGGGATTTGATCTCACCAACATCTGTGCGAGGTGGTTGGAGATTGATTGATTTGAAGCTCGCTTGCACTTCCTGGGTTCTTCATCATTAGCAAGAGGGGAGCGGCCGATAGTCAGATGAAGTCCCTGATTGGCGGATTTTCTAGCTAGGGTGCAGGAGCAGGTAGCGCCATGCTGCAGAGGCAAGACTGTGGTGCTGATGAGCGCGCATGCGCAGCAAGCAGGCCGGAGGTAGACGAGCCGCAAGGTCTGACAGTCATCGGGTCCGAGCGAGCTTGAGTCGAAATAGACGCTGGGGCCATCTGGATGGGCAGGCACGGCTCGTCGAGTTACGTTCGTGTGTAGAGGTACCTGCGCAATCCATGGTCAGTTGTACTTGTAAGGGTTCGGTGGATTCGCTGGAACCACCGCCAAGGTGATGATAGTTTATTGGCCACGACCAGGGAGCGGAGTGCTAAGTAGTCCCTGGTATTGCACCAGGGAAGCCTCGCGCGCAATAGACGGGACTGGACTTGCTGCGGGCGTGAGGCTACCAGGTCGCTTCCCTGTCGGTGGACTTGACTTGCGATGGCTGGTTCCGGGGGTACTGCGTGGTACAGAATCTGTAATTCCAGAGGCGTAGTCGGGGACAGGCAGGAGGTCAGGACTAGGCGGCAAGAGGTTCGTCAGAGAAGGCTGAGGTCAGGGCAGGCGCGGCAAACAGTCAAGGTCAGAGGAAACGTAGCGGAACGAGCGATCTGGTACACGGGTAATAATAATGGACTCAAAGACTCTTAAACGACTATCGTGAAGCACGCACAACAATCTGGCAAAGAGTTGCTGGGGTGTATTGCCTTTTATAGATACCAGCGCCGCAATAGACCAATTACCGGACATGACCCTTTAAATCCAGACCAAGACCGTCCGCCGCGCACACTAGGAGCGGTATTGCGCGGCTGGCGCGACGGACAGCTCCGCTATTCACAGGATAGCGTGGAAGTGGTTAAGGGTGCCAGCGCCCTGCAAGCAGGTGGATGGTCGCAGGGCTTAGCCGCGGCACCCGCGCACAGACCCCCTGTATGGGCAGGGGGGCCACTCGCGCACACGCTGGGGGAGCAGCGGTGCCTCGTGACCCCATGAAAGTTTTGGGGTGATGATGGAGGCGCACTTTTGTGCGATCCTAACATGTATCATATTATGGCATCCAAAGAGTTTAATTATTTTTTCTCATCTCACCAGACTATTCTCCCAGTATTTCACAGGTTTGTCCAAATGTTGTTGAGCAAACTTTAAACAAGCTTAAACATGCTTTTTGTTTAGCAATGGAGTCTTATGTAGTGAGCGTGCATACAGGCCATGGGTTTTATTTGAAACAATTGTACCTGTTGATTCCAGGTCTTTCTTCTGCTGTTCTCACTGGTGGTCCTTGGCTCTTGGACAACTCTGCTGATAATTCTTTTCACACCTCTATCTGAAATCTTGCTGGACTAATATGTGGCAGAATTGCTTTCTAATTACTAATAGATTTCAGCTGGTGTCATGACTATTCATGACTTTTTGCACCTCTCTTTCTTCATGTGTTCAATACTTTTTCCCTGGGTCATTTCTCATTATTACACACAGAACTTAATTTATGGACATCTAAGGTTTGATTTCTTTGCCTGTGAGGATTGGATGTGGTTTCATGCTAATAGCACCTTTAGAAATATATTTACTTAGAAAATTAGTGACATGTTCAAAACATATTTCACCACTGTAAGCATGCATAATGGTGAACACTCTACTGTCCAGTGGTGGCTAGTAATGCCTCCGGTATTTAAATATTAGGGATGGAGCAATAGGAAGTTTATATGTAGTAAATGAATTACAACTTAACCAAGCTGAAGGTTGTCTTTTTTCAGCAGCTTTTTTTTCTTTTCTGGAGACAAAAATGTATCTGGTTTCAGAGACTCCTCTTTAGATGTGTAATTTTTCACCTTCACCATCCTGTACTTACAAAATCAATGGAAAAACTACAATCGTCTCCAATTGTCTAGTTCTAAAGTATTACAAGTAAAATGTGCACAATGCCCCTTCATGGTATATAACGAGGGAATACTTACGCACTTAATTGCGCGCGCGCGCTGCATTTTGTGATACGCACAAAGAAAAAAGAATATCCAATAACCCCAAAAAGAAAAAGAAAAAAAAACAACTTACACTGATCAAGGTCACAGGAATAACAATCAATAAACTGAATAAGACAAACTCATGAGCACAAACTTTTTATAGGAGTGACATTGGATTTATGGTTTAAAGCATTGCAATAAAGAAAAATAAAAATCTTTTTTAAAGAATACACGCACACTAAAAGAAAAAAATATAAAATTATTTATATTTTGAAAAGTGCTAAAACAATGCACGATTGATCAGGTGACCTGCATGCCGTCAACCAATCATCGCAAAGGACAATACACTTATCACAAAAAAGATAGGGATATTTGGCTTTTGGTTGAAATCTCAGAATAAACATAAAATTTCTTTAACACTTTTTTAAACCTCGCCATTTTGAGGCTTCGAGCAGGATGTTCTCAGATGGACGTGGCCACTGAGCTTAGAGTTGCACAGAGTGTTATCAGCAGGTTGCAACAGAGATACTGAGAGAGCGGAAGAGTCACATAAAGGCAAAGAAGTGGACGTCCTTTGGTTACATCACACTGATGACCCCTTCATTGTGAACAATGCCCTGCAGAACCGAATGATGAATGGCACACAACTCCAGGGACACATTTATGAGGAGGTCGAGAGGGACCAAGGGTCTTGTCAGGACCATTGTAGATCCATTTAAGTCGCGCCGTGGTCCTGCGTGTTAGACACACCTGACCACACCACCAGCGCAAGGTTTCATCATCTTGTGCAATGACCAGGTGTGAGCATCTACTCTGGATAAGGGACCAGTGGTCCTCAGTGCTGTTCGGTGATGAAAGTCAATTCACTCTGCAGAAATTGATGCGACTCGCCCATCGCGAATTTGGAGGCAGCTCTTGCTGCTGCATGCTCTACTATGCAGTGAGCAGTGACAGGCGCTCCGGTCAGGTAAGATCCTGCGGTTGTCTAGTACGGTAGACCACGCTGTATGGTCAAATGTACGCGAATTTGGTCTGGACTTCGACTCCTCTCTTGTATTTCACCTTGCTTAAACGTGCTGAGTTTGTATGGCAATTTATCTCATTCGGTTTTGTTTGCAGGGAGAGTGGTATACAATTGAAAATGGTCATCAGTGTGTGATGTAGCCAAAGGAAGACCACTTAGTTGACTTTCTGTGTTACTCTTGCGAAGCATCTCTTAGTATCTGTTTGTTGTAACATGCTTTTGACACTCGTATGACACTCTGAAGCTATAGTGGCCCACTTCTGTCTGAAATTTTAACCAAAAGGCAAATATCCCTAACTGTTAGTGAGTAGTGTACTTACCAAGATGAACCTATTTTATTTCTGGTCTATTTACTGTTAATGTAATAATTTGCAAAGTAATATTTTGATGCGATTTTTTTTTTTTTTTTTTTTGCAGAAACCACAAAGGATCAATGCTGTGATTTTGCTAAAAAAAAAAAAAAAAACGCATCAAGAAAGGAACCAAAAAATGCTCCATATAAAAGCCCCCAAATGGAGTCCTAAAATAGCAACAGATTGTGATCAAGCTACAACAAACAATATATATGTATGTATGTATGTATGTATGTATATATATATATATATATATATATATATATATATATATTTTTTTTTTTTTTTATTTTTTTTAATTATTTGTTTTAATTTATTTATTTGATTCAACTTTTTTTGGAGAGGGCATTAAGGCTAAAAAGTATGACTGAAAAGTCCTTGAAATTCTGAGAAATTTCATTTTGACAGGCAAATCCTCCGTGGCGCTTGCGGACTCCATCATCTCATTCAACTTCTATTGGAACGCTATGACAATCATAGCCAAGCAAACACACTTGTCTTAATTCTCCACCCTCCTCAGCTAGCTCAGGGGTTTTTAGTTTGTGGTAAAACCAATTTAAGTTGAATTTGTATGTAAGTTGGAACAGGTACAATTTTTAAGTGTAACTCTAGTCAAATTTTTTCTTTTTTCTGTTTTGTTGGATGGTATAGAAAAGAGTTAACCCCCTGTAACATTTGTTTTGTTGTCAGTACCCCTGTTCAAAAGGTTTTACCTCACTTTCTTTCCCTCGAGAAAATATTTGTACTACCACCCTTCGGTTATGTGAGTAGTTTGAGGATTTTTGTTTCCCATACCCCCCCCCCCCACCCCCCCCCGCCCCCCCCCGTATAAAGATTTGGTTAAGAATTCCACAGGTACAATTGTATTTAGTATTCATGTAAAACTTATGAGAGGACATGGGCCATCTTAGTTATGATGAGAGGTTAGTTGAATTGAACTTGTTTATGTCTTGAGAAAAGACGGCTTCGGGGGGGGGACATGATTAATGTTTATTAAATCTATAAATGGTCCCTACAGAAAAAGTATGGGGAAAAATTATTATCAAGTGAAGCCACCTCAAAAGACATGGGACATTCCTTTGATCTAGAGAAAAAAGGATTCTATCTCCAGTGGAGAAGAGTGTTTTTCCAATGTAAGGAACATGTGGAATCTGTGTGGATAGCCTGCCTGAGAGCTGGTCACGGCAGGAACTTTTAGAGAAGTTTCAGAAAGGCTCTAGATACCTACCTGGAAAAAAGAATATTAACTGCGCATGTAGCCATGTAAAATTCTGGATCTTGGCTGGTGGCAGGGTTTGGGGACAAAGAGTAGGGTCTCACTGGAGCCAGATGGTTCTTGCTTGTGGGGTTTCAAGGTAATTAACTGTGGTGGAAGCTGGATAATGTCCTTTGTCTCTATTACCATCACCCCATTTTCCCACCCTGGTTGAACTTGGACTGGACACGTGTGTCTTCTTTCACCTCGGTACTAACTATGTAACTATATAATTGATTTACAGCAAACATATAGATTAACTGGTATAGTAATTCTCAGTGGTGCAAACAATAACTCAGTAGTACAGTTTAGTAGTACATGTGAGGTTTTTGGCCCGGGTTGACCATGGTCAGATCTCGAGGAAGAAAGTCCGGTGGCACATGTGTAAGCGGCTACAGCGTGTAGCATGCAAGTTTGCTAAAGAAGTGTGGGAGAGCCAATACGCATGGAACTAAAGTAAATATAGTGTGACTCATGCTTTGATATCACACCCAACAATAGCCTCCATTCTTAAGGGTATGTTCACAAAGCATATTTGTGGGGTGTACTTCGGGAAGTAATTGCGCTAAAGTAAAATCATAGCACTCATACTTTCAAACAGCCGTCATATAGCGGCACGCACAGGTACCTGCCACCGTACATTGTGTGAACCCGTCCTAAGTATGAGTTGCATCTAAATCATGTGCTTGTAAATAGGGGACTAGCTGTATGCTACTGCCCTGATGTTCAGCATCAATCAAGCCGATAGGGCTTGGCTTTACTATTAATGAGGCGAGTGAGGACTGATAGATAAAGGACTTCTGTTCTAGTGGGATCACAGTAAAATTTTATTTTAAATTGGAGGCATACCATTCAACTAGGATTCTTTGCTTCATTAATGTGTATTCATGCAGTTTTTACATTTGTCCTGTATTAATTAAATTTCTCTTCAGCCTAGCTGGAGCTTAATACTGCCTCTAAAGCTCATAAAATCAGGCAGACAGAATGGAAACTTAGTCTAATTTCCTTTCCTCATAAGCCATATTTTGAAATTGCATTTTTCAGGTTTGTTAAGTAAAAGTGAATACAGTATTTTATGAGCATGAGGAGAGTTTAGTAACAATCCCGTACAATTCCAATTAAACAGTCCAGCATCTGCCGCTACATTTAATTCTCTTTGCTCATGGATAAGTCCAGTTCCAAATGTCCTCTTAAAATATTGATGCAAAAGGTGTGAACTACAAATGTAAATGATTTCTTTACTTAAAAAGTTTTCTGAAACACCCATTAGCTACAAAGCAGGGGTATGCAAATGCAGATTGGTGGAGATTGGTGTATCACAGGGAGAAAGGAAGAAGGAAGTGGATTACTTATGTGATGCACAAGGCGTCAGGAACTTAGTACCTCCATGTACCTCATATTAGTAACATTTGTAACTTACATTAGTAACATTAATGTGAGGTAAAGAAGGTCAATAGTCTAGTATTCCAGTACCTCACATTATTAACCCTATTGTGCTTTACATATTCTCCATATGCCTCATGTCATCTGCAGGTGCCTTGCATTAGGCATACTGGGGTCACTTTTGTGAGGTATATGGGGCTACTTATTACAATGTGAGATATGTAGAACTCATGTGCCTTATGTTAGTGGTAAATAATCGCATGCACTTTCCATCTGACCTTTTTTTAACATATGACTCTTAAATTAATACTTTTCCAGATTACACCTGTCTAAGAAATTTAACTTGATAAAATGAATAGGTGATACCTGCTCTGAGCTTTATGAATAGGTGATAAGTGCATTTTGGTGTATCTCAGATCTGCAACACAATGCCAGGGTGATGACTGTATTAAAAAAAATCAGCAACATTTTAGGCTAGGTTCACATCTGCACTGGAGGTTTCGTTCGGAGTCTCCATCGGTGAAAAACTGATGTCAGGCAATCCGTTCACAGCAGAAACCCAAGGTGTTCAACGGACCCTATTAATTACAAACAGATCCTTTAAACAGACAGAAAAATGGATACAAAAGGATGCCCATCTGTTTATATCCATTTTACATTGAACTTAATGTAAAAAGAACAGAATGCTCCATTCCATCAGAAATCCATTTTTTTAAAGAAAAAAATAGTGCTGCAGCTATTTTCACCATAAGGCTATGTTCACACGGCTAAATTGCGGGGTATACAGTACGCCCCGCAATTACGCCGGGTCTTCAGGAATTGCACTGTTTGGCGCATACTCCCGCTACGCGGACGCATTTCGCTCGTATTAGAGCACAGTACGCTCGCAATACATGGCAAAATGCGCCCCAAAATAAGCAGTGTAAACACACCATAATAAAAAGGATTTCTGATGGAACGGAGCACAGCTGAACCAAACTGATTATTGGAGACCGTTTCTTTCCGTTTCAGTTCTGTTTTTAGTGTCTCACGGATTTCACAACGCAGATATGAATTCACCCTAAACAGTGATCTAATAAATTATGTGAGAACTTCTGGATTTAAAGGAGTTATCCAGTTTAGAAAACCAATTTTAAATACCCTACTAGAGAATTCTAGTTAATCTATTTTGGATCTTCAGCTCTTGGCCAGAGTGGAGAGAGGCTACAAACAGTATCTCTCACATTGGAGGACATGTCCTGTTCTGCATTACATGAACGGCATATTGAGGCAATGTTTTATTTACAATCAAAATGATTCAGTCCCTGTTGCAAATAGTTTGTTTTTCAGCTGTTTAGAAAAAATCAGTCAAACATGAAGCCATTAAAGGGAATTTGTCAGGTGGTTTATGATGTCCTATCTGTGACCAGGATATGAGAGAGCTATAGATGCTGAGTTCTTTGACATTTACAGTAGGTTTCTATGAATTGGAGAAGGATTTCTGAATAAAAAGCCTACATACATTGAATGACAGCTTTCCCCTCATCAGTGTGTGTACAGAGCAAACCGTCAATCACTGTATGCAGGCGAGTTAAGCAGGACTTCCACTGTCTTAAAAGGATTCTGGTCAGTAATTTCTCAGCTTTTTCTCAGAAATCCTGCTCCGAATCATATAATTCTATACATCACAGAGCTCAGCATTTATAGCTCTATTTTATCCTGCTCTCAGATAGGGCAGCAGAAATCACCTGACAGGTTCCCTTTAAATAGCCCAATGTGTCTAATATAGGAAGTGTTTTTCCAAATCCAGCACAAAATGCGGAACAACATGTGGTAATAGATGTCACAGTCGCCTGACTTGAACCTCACAGAAAATCTTTTGTGAGAGCTGAGGAAGGCGATTGCAGCATGCAAACCAAAGAATATGCGTGAACAGGAGGCCATTGCACATGAGGAATGGACTAAGATTCCTGAGGAGCACTGGCAATTCCCCACCCACTGCTGATCCTACCTGTTAGGCTATGTTCACACGGTGTATTTGCCGGGTGTAATTACGCCCCGCAATTACGCCGAGTGACCGGGGCGGGGCGGGAGCGGGGAGTGAGTGGGGGGCCGGCACTTCGCCGCCCATAGACTTGAATTGCCAGCGGCGCGTATACGCCGCTAGTAATTCACATGTCAATTATCTCCCCGCCCGGCGGCTTCGCCGGGCGGGGAGAGGAGACGTAATCCATAGTTCTCTGAGAACTGTGAATTACCGTAATGAATGGGCCGTTTTTGGCCCGTAATTGACGCACTTCGGCGCGTAATTACGGACCGAAATACGGCCCATTTTAAGCCGTGTGAACATAGCTTTACTGTGACTAGAAAGCAGTCAATAAGTGGGTGGGTCTGATGCTTGATCATAAATTAAGTGGACTCCTCTTTGGCAGCAGAGGTGACAAATTGCCAGATTTGAGTAGTTAAATGCTCTGAAACTATAGTATATCGGGAAACTGCATGTCTGTCACTAGCTTATGCTGTCCTCAGCAAGGGTTGGGTTGTTGTTTATTGTTGTTATGCAAATAGCTGAAAGTCTGTAAATTTTGCAGCTACGCCTAATTTGTAATGGGGGGTTAGATATTTTTTATGTTGACTGTAAAAATGGAACATTAAAGGAAGTCTGTTAGGAGACTTATGCTACCCAAACCATGGTCAGCTTTATATCCTAACAGGCTTCCTCATTACGACCAACAATGTCTTGCTCTAAAATGCAGGTACATTTGAGAAATTAGTTGAATTTGAGCTGAGGTACTGGGTGAAGTGTCATCTGGGCAGGCCCAGTCATCTCCTCTCTGCCCAGCTCAGCATGACTGACAGGTTTATTTGTATAGCGAACTCTGGGAGCGCATACAGCTGATGATACTATTGCAGAGCAGAGAGAGAGAGAGCGCTCCCTGCTCCGCAGAGGACTCCGGAAGGCCACAAGCAAACTTGCAGCCTTCCGGAGTATACAGCACAGGCGGCATGCTTTGTCATCACGCTGCCGGTGCGGCCTGATGATATCACTCCGCGTGTGCCAGGAAGAAGACAGAGCACAGAGAGAGCCTCGGAGCAGCGGTGGAGAAAGAGGTATTTGTATTTTTTTTTTTTTAAAACCCTGCCTGCACCTGCCTATGGGGGACATATACCTACCTATGGGGAACATATACTTGCCTATGGGGGACATATACCTGCCTATGGGGGACATTAAACTGCCTATATCTGCCTATGCGGAACATATACCTGCCTATAACTACCTAGACCTGCCTATGGGGGACATATACCTGCCTATAACTGCCTATGAGGGACATTAAACTGCCTATACCTGCCTATGGGGGACGCATACCTGCCTATAACTAACTATACCTGCCCATGGGCGACATTAAACTGCCTATGGGGGACATTAAACTGCCTATACCTGCATATGGTAATTTTATTGATATCCATTTTTATTTTTGAAATTCACCAGTAGCCGCTGCATTTTCCACCCTAGGCTTATACTCAAGTCAATAAGTTTTCTCAGTTTTTTGTGGCAAAATTAGATACCTTGGCTTATATTTGGGCCAGCTTATACTCGAGTATATACGGTAATCAGAATTTTAATGTTATGACATAGAATACTAAAATAATAAAATGAACAGTAAAAAAGGTTTATTTTAAATAGATGTTTCAGAAAATGATGTTTGAAGAAAATTGGGATATACAGCTTTATGAGAAGACTTATCAATAACATTTGAATGTTTGTTACACTGAGCAGGTGGCTGAACAGCAGCTTCTCCATGCAGCCAAGGAATCAAAGTAATGAAGAGAGGAGGATGCTGGATTGCAATATGCAAGAACACCACCTCTAACATATGAGCTATAAGAGAAAAATGAACTTATTGGGAAATCTGGTGAAAATGATCTTGCTCAGTCTTATCTTTGTGTATTAATGTTAGTATAATTGTTTATATCCACTTACACGCATCCTGTGCATTAGAGGCCTGTATGAGCCAATAATGGTCAATTAAATACAAGTACTTAGTATTAAAAAGTGTTATAGATATCTACTTCTGATTTCATAGGTCTGATAGTCAGTGGTCTTTAATAAGGATTATATATCAGGATAAGAGAGTGCCTACACAACATTTGGTCATCTGTGTTGGGATCTTCATGTAGTAAGACAAGTAAAATATACTTTTGACCATAAAGTGTATCTGGACACCTGACTATCACACCTTCATGAACTTATTGGACTTCCCATTCCATAATCAAGGATCTTCATAGAACCACCTCTTGGGCCATGACAGTCTTCACTCTTATGAACCTTTTTGACTTCCCATTAAAAAAACAAGGGAGTTAATATGGAATTGGGGCTTATCTTGGGCTATTATATCTTCTTTCTTGTGTAAATTATTTATATTACATTATGGAGTGTGTCTGTGGGAATTTGTGCCCATTCAGCCAAAAAACTATTCATGAGGTCAAGGGCTGATGTTGGACATGAAGATCTGTCTCTCAAATGGAGTTTCAAATTATCCCAGAAGTGTTTGATGTTGCTCTATGGAGACCTCTGTGCAGTTCCTATACAACTAACCTATGAAACCATGCCTTTATGGCCCTTCTTTTGTGCAAGGGAGCACAGTCATGCTGAAATAGAAAAGAACCTTTCCCAGACTCTTTCACCAAGTTAAATGTATAAAAGAGTCTAAATGTTTTATTAAATATAGCTTAAACATTATCTTTTACAGGAAATTAAGGTCTGACCCCAAAAATTGAGATGCAGATCCTTACTATTATCCCGCCCTAGAGAGAGAGTATTTATTAATTTTTTTAATTATAGTAGGCAGTGTGCATTTGATAGGTACGGGTATGTTCACACAGGCAAATTTCGGTGCGCATTTCGCGTCGTATTTGCGCTCTAATACGAACCTTAGATTACGCCTCCTCTCCCCGCTCGTACAATACGATCGTATTGTACGCGCGGGGAGATAAGTGACATGTCAATTACCCAGACCTGTCCAGCAGATAGTGAAAGATAATTGGAGAGAATCCATTATGTGGCCGAGTACTAGGGTATGTTCACATGGTGTGTTGGATCCATTTTGGATCCAAAAAACGCATTCAAAAACGCTGCGTAAATCGCATCCAACAAGTAGGTGCGTGTTTGGATCCGTTTTCTGTGCAGCAGAAACTCATCCTATAGTTTTAAATAAGGCAGGAATCCTCAAACTGCGGCTCTCCAGCTGTTGGGAAACTGCAACTCCCATCATGCATTTATATAATCTATAACAATGGTCATGATGGGAGTTGTAGTTTCCCAACAGCTGGAAGGCCGCAGTTTGAGGATGCCTGAAATAGGCCTTCTGCTGCATCAAATGGATCAATAACTGACATGTTCTTTGAACGGATAAGAAAGTTGAATCACAAAGACGGATCTAAAACACACTGAAAGCAATGTAAATACACTGTACATTGTTAGATGCGTGCCTGGGTCCGTTTTGGGTCCAAAACATGGATTCAAACACGCATCCAAAACATCCATGCCAACTCTACCGCTTTTGGCGGGGGGTCCCGCTAATGGGGTCCCCCCCCCCCGCCACCCTGGCAGAGTTGGCGAACCGCCAGCAGGCAGCGGGGGTTCTTTAAATGAACGCGGCGAGTTTCACTGACTTGTGTGGCCGCAGCCGCACAGTCAGTCAGCAGCTGCACGCTCCATGCAGCTGCCGTTCAGGGAGAAGGCAGAAGGGATCGTTCCCCTCCTCCTTTCTCCCCCTGTATGTACAGCGCTGGTGTGCACTGTACATACAGATCAGCGTCGCAGGGGGTGTGACGCGTGGCTGCACTCACTCCCCTTGCGACGCTGAGTCAGTCGGCCGGGAGATGTCCGGAGCTGGCTGCGCTGCAGGGAGCCTGGTGAGGTAAGTGGCTTTTATTATTTTATTTTTATTAGCTATAGGGGGTTTCTACCTGGCTAACAAAGGGGGCATCTACCTGGCTAAAGGGGGGCATCTACCTGACAACAAAGGGGGCAACTACCTGGCTAACAAAGGGGGCATCTACCTGGCTAACAAAGGGGGGGATCTACCTGGCTAACAAAGGGGGCATCTACCTGGCTAACAAAGGGGGCATCTACCTGGCTAACAAAGGGGGCAACTACCTGGCTAACAAAGGGGGGCATCTACCTGGCTAACAAAGGGGGGCAGCTACCTGACAACAAAGGGGGCATCTACCTGGCTAACAAAGGGAGGCATCTACCTGGCTAACAAAGGGAGGCATCTACCTGGCGATCCTCTTCAATCTCCTGCTTTTCCACTTTCAAAGGTTGGCAACTATGATCTAAAAACGGATCCAACACAGCGTGCACATATACCCTTAGTGTAGTCAATACCACGACATCTGACACTTCGGGCCACATGTATAAAAACTGTCTAAAACTCACTTTGTTGCCCATAGCAACGAATAAGAGTTCCCCTTTGATTTCATATAGTGCTCTAGAAAAATGAAAGGGGCGCTCTGATTGGTTGCTATGGGTAATAAAGTGAGTTTTAGACCTTGACACTTTTCATACATGTGGCCAGGGGCGTAACTAGAGAAGCCAGGGCCCCAAAGCAAACTTTTGGATGCCCCCCCCCCTCGCCCACCTCCCTGACCACGACCATGTACCAGGACATGCTGTTAGATAATGTAGATAATACCAGGGGCAAATACCTCACCATACATCTCACCATCATACTGCTACCAAACAAATCCACTATACCAAGACCAACATTACCAATAACGCTATTACATAAGGACCTGATTATACCGCAAGGACAGGACCACAAATTACCACCAAATAGTGACTGAATAATACCCGTACACTATTACTGATCAGTACACAAAGACCAATACTGTCTAATAATAATAATATATAATAATATAGTGACCATATAGTGGTATATATCAGTGTACACAGGCTCTGCAGACTGTATATAACCACCATACAGTGACCATATAGTGGTAGACACCAGTGTACAGACATATAAGTGATTACAGTGTGGTTACATCTTGTGACTCATAGGTGACGTTTCTCTGACGAGTCATTGACTTTCCCCTTTGTTCTGCATCCGTCCAGACCTTCATGATGACATCTCCCGACCACTTGTTCCTGCAGATTTAGACACAAATATCTTAGAATCATGACTTTTCCAGCACCTGCCGCCCTGGCTATATGGGGTCCATTTAGGCCGGCAGGGTTTAGATAGGATATATGGGGCCCCAAATAGGCAAGGTTTAGGTAGCCAATAGAGTGCCCATATAGGCAGGCAGGGTTTAGGTAGCTATAGGGAGCCATACAGGTAGACAGGGGTTAGGTGGGCTATAGGGGCCATATAGGTAGGGTTTAGGTAGGCAACAGGTGGCCCCATATAAGTTAACAGGCAGGCATGTGGGGGGTATACGGCAGGCTTGTGGGTATACAGGCAGGCATTGGGGGCTATACGGCAGGCATGTGGGGTATACGGCAGGCATATGGGGCCTGTACAGGCAGGCATATGGGGCTGTACAGGCAGGCATATGGGGGCTATAGGCAGGCATATGGGGGCTGTATAGGCAGGCATATGGGGCTGTATAGGCAGGCAGGCATATGGGAGGCTGTATAGGCAGGCAGGCATATAGGGGGCTGTATAGGCAGGCAGGCTTAGGGGCAGGCAAAATAAGAAATCCCTTACTTACTTCGGCCTCCCGAGCGCCGCGCCAGTACACAGGAGCCGGCAGGAAGTGCAGACGGCCGCGAGTATCGTGGCCCGTCTGCTACCTCAGGCAGCCTGCCTAAGCTGGTACGGCCCGGAGGGCCCGTTTGCACCTGGGCGGGCCTCTAAACCTCGGGAGGAGGGCCCGGGTGTTCAGAGGCAGCATGCGCCGGGCCCCGCACCTCCCCGCCCGCCGCAGTGAACTGTTAAGTTCACTGCCGGCGGGCACAGGAGCGGCATTACCAGGGTAGCGGATGCGGTAGCAGCTGCTGTCCGGGGCCCCCCTAAGCGCAGGGGCCCCGTAGCAACTGCTATCCCTGCTACCTCGGTAGTTACGCCCCTGCATGTGGCCCTTGGTTTTGTTTATGATGATCTTAAACTTGTGTGCAAATGCCCATGCCATGAAGCTCCTGATGCCATGTTTTTGTGCTGATGTCACTTTCGAAGGCACTTTCCCAAACTGTGGAGTGAGTAAGCAACAGATGATACACATCTTTTTACACATCACTCTCTTAAGTACTCGGTGTCCCCTTCTTTGTAAATTTACATGGTCCATGGCTTGGTGGCTGAGTAGTTGTTACTTCTAGACTTCAAAATAATACACTTACAGATGATCAAAGTAAATCTAGCAGAATCAAAATTTCATTAACTGTGGCAAAGATAGCTGTGCCATGTTTAAAGGCACTGCGTTTGTCAGTAAAATCCTTACCGCTTACACTATTTCTCTATTGAGTCTGTATGCCTGTGTGCTTGATCTTATGCACTTGTTGCAATAGGTACAGTTGAAGCACCTGAACTCAGTAACTACTTTTGGTGAAATAGTGTCACATTAGCTACAAAAGATAAATGAGATTAGAAACGTGGAATAAAATGCAGATGGATAATTTATCATATTGAATGACATATGTGCTTCAAATTTCATTCTTGTACTTTTCTAATGTATTGAGGGGGAAAAGCATCAACACGTGCTTTGTCAGTTGCAATGCTCTTTACAAATGCACCAAACATCATTAGAGCTGTCCTGACTCATTTCCTCATAACTGGTTTTTCTAAATGTACTTCAGTCAAGAATCCAGTCTATTTTAAAACTTTTCATATTTAAATTACTGTTTTTTTTTTCTAAAATCTGTAATAAAAATAAATTTAGTCTTACATATGACTGGAAATCTATGGATGAAATAGTAGCTTCACAATTAAAAATGAAATCTGGAAATTAAGCATACAAAGTGGTTTAAGCCTGACCTGATCTAAAATGAGCTTCCAGTTGAAGGCTTTTTAGTACCTAGAACAAACCACTTAAAGTATAACACTTAGGATAAAATATAACTTTTAATGAATCATAATTAATAAACACTCAATATATTCCTACCCTACATAAACCCTACAAAGAATTCCTTAAAAATACTAAAACTGCCTATCAAACAATGGGGGAACCGCCCCAACAGGGGCGCCCCCACCCAGAACCTAACTATCTCGGCCCCAACTAACCCTGACTAAATATCTTAATGAAAATTAATAATTACTGAAAATCAAAAGGACAAAAGACAAAAACCAAATGTTAAAGAAAAAGGTGCCCAAACTGTGCATAAACCAATATTACACCACTATTAATAACCATATAAAACTATATTCCTATATTCACAGTATATAACAACCATGTTCCACGATGTTCCAACACGTTTCCCCCCAGTTGTGGGGTTCATCAGGGAACAAAGAACCTGCTCCAAAAGGAAGAAGAATAAAATATATATACCAGAATCCACATGAACTGTAGATATATATACTATATAACTCACGTCCCTGTCACTGATAGTTAGGATAGATGAGGGATACGCAAATGTTCCTTTAAGGGTCCTTGGTTCAACAAAAGAGGATCCCTCTGGTGTGGTTGCCGAGATGTAAATGAAGAAGGCAGCAATGCTAACTTGTTCCCAGTACAAATATATAAAGAAATTAAATAGTGGGCAGCATTAAAAAACTCACCGTTACTCGATCCGCGACGTTTTAACATCACATGTGCGCAGGCGCAACAAGATCACTAGCATGTGCTGGCAGCTGGAAAAAACTACAATACCCGGCATGCATCCTGGCCCGCCTTCAGCGCATGCGCAGTGCGATTCTTGAGGGTTTATTATTTATGATTCATTGAAAGTTATATTTTAGTCTAGGTGTTATACTTAAAATGGTTTGTTCTTGAATATATTTGTATACCCAGGTTTTGATTATTCTAATTACCCTTGGGTTTTCTCTACACCCAGCTATCCCATATAAAGTAGAGTACTGGTAGTTTTTTCTCGGTTTGTTTATTTTTTGATCTCTTTTTAGGAGATCTGTTTTTTTTCAGTATTTATCTTTAGCAGCTCTCTATGGCACATTCCCTACCATTGGGTTCCGAGAGGTGGTTATCTGAGGTTGAGGGAGTTTTCTCAGATAGAGAATATAATAGTACACAGAGAAGTGATCTACCTCTATCTCAATTATTTAAGGATCTGAATTCTAAATATCGCTTTTATATTAAATCATGGTGGGAGCTGAAATCCCTAGAAAATTACATCAAAAATAACATTGTTCCTAAGGGATTACGTATCCCGATTGTACCTACATTAAGGTCTAGGAATCTAGAATTGATGAAGCGGTGGGAGCAGGAAGCTACTTCCTCTTCCTTACGCTTTATGAATATCCTTGTAGAGGAGGAGAAAAATATCTTAGAAAGATCTTATAAAAATTTGAAAGATTCAGTGGAGATTATTCTAAAACGTAAAAGCGATTCTGATTTCAATCAGAAGGAATTGGAATTACAAAATAATATAGATAAATTCACATCATATTTAAAAGAGAGAAAACATAACCAATTTGTACGTGATCTTGCCGAATTTCATGAGAATCGGGCCTACATTGGTTTTACCTCTAATAAATCTTTTCCGATTAATCATAGTGGAACCGATATCTCGTCCACTGTTACTGATATATCGGACTCGGAATCTAGACGCACTAATACGTTTAATAGATCTCCATATCGTACAAGATATTTCTCTGAAAATCGTTCAAGATGGCCAGCCCCCAAAAATACGAGAAGGGGAGGTGGAAAGAGACGAAATGCTCAACCTCCAAAAGTGGATTCTGTCTCTGCTTCCTTGCCTGCTTCTGGATCTCTACACTCCTCCTCCTCGGGAGCATCCACACATGTTCAGACATCAAATGTGGTACAGTTCTCCCCCAATCTAGAACAACCTTCTCCATCTTTTTAGAGAAGATTCTAATGGGCAAATAATAGATGTTTTGGATAATGCACAACTGATCCCCCAATTTCGTCCACACACCTTTTAAATCTTTCTGACAAAGTTTTGATGGCAGGAGAGATTAGAGTGTTAAATAAGGGTCTCTCATTTGTTCCAAGTACCCCTATGAACCTGTTTGGATGGGTCAAAGATATTCATCTATTTGATAGAAAACTAAAATGGAGAAAATTTCATAAATTAAAGGAGACTAGACAGTGTTCATCTCTGGGAGTTGATCCCATGGATTATACCGGGATACAAATTCTGGTTGACCTCTTAGAAGACAATGAGAGAGATAGATCCTTAAGCCCTTTTTCTACATATCGGCCTAAGAGCACTAAAATGCCACCAGTCCTTGATGACAACATAGATATGTTTGTCAAAATGGTCTGTGAAGGTATGGAAAAAATATAAATGGGGCAAAGGTTGACCCAGATGAGATTCAATTTATCCCGAGATGAATATCTGTCTTTAAAAAATCTCGAGCCGGACAAATCGATAGTCATAAAACCTGCTGATAATGGTGGGAACATTGTCATCTTGAACCACCTGGATTACAAAAATATGTGCCTGTCAATCTTACAGGATAAGCAAGGATATGGCCTATTGGGATCAAACCCCACATCTAGGTTCCTTAAGGAGCTTAAATGTATTTTAGATGAGGCATTAGCCTTACAGATCGTTGATCAAGGTGAATTCAATTTCTTACTACCATCTTGTCCACAAATTTCCACATTCTATGGTCTTCCAAAGATCCATAAAGACTTAGACCCTCTTAAATGTAGACCAATTATTTCCGGTATCAACAATTTGACTCAAAATATCAGTCTCTATGTGGACCAAATTCTTCGCCCATTCATTGTCTCTCTTTCCTCTTACATTAGGTATACTACTGATCTCTTGGTGAAATTGGAGGGTATGTCTATTGGGGAGGAGACGTGGCTATGTGGCGTTGACGCTGAGGCTCTCTACAGCTCTATACCCCACGATATGGGTTTGGGTGCTGTACAGCACTATCTTTCCACTAGAAGTGCTTTTCTTCAAAGACACAACATATTTGTTCTAAAACTTCTTGAATTCATACTGACACATAATTTTTTCATCTTTGATGGGAAGTACTACCACCAGCTCAGGGGCACAGCTATGGGGACCCCAGTGGCCCCCACCTATGATAATTTGCTCCTGGGCTGGTGGGAGAGTACAATAGTATTCTCTGAAGCGTACCAAAATTTTACTAATAACATCACATTTTGGGGACGCTATATAGATGACATTATAATGTCATTTTGGTCGGGTATGAAGGAATGTTTTGTCCAATTCATTGAGAGCCTCAACGTCAACCCCATAGGCCTAAAATTTACTTTTGATATCAATGATCAGGAGTTGATCTTTTTGAATTTATGTATTAGAAAGGGTACAGCTGGTTCTTTGGAGACTATTCTACATAGAAAACCAAAAGCAGGAAATAGTCTGTTGAAATGGGACAGTTTTCATCCTCCATCATTAAGGCGAGGTATTCCAAAGGGCCAATATATTCGAACCAGAAGGAATTGTTCCTCCCTGTCCACTTTCAAAAAGGAAGCTGACTTATTATAAACTAGATTTTTGGAAAGGGGATATCCCAAAAAAGTTTTATCACGGACATATTGTTTTGCTCGGGATAGTGATAGAAGAGCTTTTCTCAATACCCACTCACGGAATACCTCTTTGGAAAAAACCCATATTATTGGTACTTTTGAGCAAGCATCAAGAGAAATTCGCAATTTAATTGAGAATTTTTGGCCCCTCCTTACACTGGACTCCATACTCTCTGAGTTTGTGGATCCTTTCCCCAGAATTACTTTTAGAAGGGGAAAAAATATTGGGGATCATGTTGTGCATAGTCTTTACACTCCTCCACGCACCCCCCAAACTTGGCTAACAACCAAGATGGTGGGTACATATAAATGTGGAAACTGTAAAGCCTGCGGGTTTATTAAAGTTTCGAAATCTTTGATGTGCTTTTCCACAGGTCGAGTGTTCCATATGTATAATTATGCAAATTGAAGAACAAAGGGTGTCATTTATCAGTGCTCATGCACTTGTCCATACATGTATATTGGCAAAACCGAACGAGAATTAAGACGCCGTATTATGGAGCATTTGGGCGATAAAACACATAAACGAGATTCGCCCGTTGCACGCCATAAGAATTCTTGTCACAGTACAGATCCACATGCTATTACATTCTCAGTAATTGAGGTAGTCTCGCCAACACCGAGAGGAGGATACTTTGATCGAAAGTTACTACAGTGAGAAGCCCAATGGATATTTAATCTGAAGACTTTGAAACCGAGAGGCCTTAATGAATGTTTATCTTTTGCACCATTCATTTTAGGGCAATAATGGGAATTATTTTTATGTGTCATAGTAGTCCATCAATCTTTATCATTTATCAAATACTGAGTATCTATCTAATATCTCTTGATATTCTTATCACATATTCTTTCTCTATATAACCAGTATGTAATTATTTATTGGATATGACGTCGATATTTATAGGTGGTGGCTTTCAGTTTATTGGTAATATGATGTTGGTATGTGCTGGTCACAATATTTGATATATTGCTTGGATGTCTCCTTTAAATAACCGGCACACATTGGTGACATACTTTAATATACCTCATTTATTGTCTATCTATTTCAGTTGCTTTGTTATTGTTATTTTTTTCACCATTGTAGATACACTTACCCGTCACACTCCGCCTGACATCTTCCTAATGCACCTTCGGTATAGATTTACATCGGCGCAAATGTCTTTAATGAGCAGTGTTGTACGTTGGGAATTGTAGTCTTCTTTTAGTATCTGCATGTGTCAGAAGTCTCTAACGCGCCGGCACATATAAACAGTCAGAATTGCAGTGCGCATGCACCGATGGCGGGCCGAGATGCATGCCGGGTATTGTAGTTTTTTCCGGCTGCTGGCACATGCTAGTGATCTTGTTGCGCCTGCGCACATGTGATGTTAAAACGCCGCGGATCGAGTAACGGTGAGTTTTTCAATGCCGCCCTCTATTTAATTTCTCTATATATTTGTACTGGGAACAAGTTAGCATTGCTGCCTTCTTCATTTACATCTCGGCAACCACACCGGAGGGATCCTCTTTTGTTGTACCAAGGACCCTTAAAGGAAATTTTGCGTATCCCTCATCTAGCCTAACTATCAGTGACAGGGACGTGAGTTATATAGTATATATATCTACAGTTTGTGTATTCTGGTATATATTTTTTCCTTCTTCCTGTTGAAGTAGGTTCTTTGTTCCCTGATGAACCCCACAATTGGGGGGAAACGCGTTGGAACATAGTGGAACATGGTTGTTATATACTGTGAATATAGGAATATAGTTTTATATGGTTATTAATACAGTAGTGGTGTAATATTGGTTTATGCACAGTTTGGGCACCTTTTTCTTTAACATTTGGTTTTTGTGTCTTTTGTCCTTTTGATTTTCAGTAGTTATTAATTTTCATTAAGATATTTAGTCAGGGTTAGTTAGGGCCGAGATAGTTAGGTTCCGGGTGGGGGCGCCCCTGTTGGGGCGGTTCCCCCATTGTTTGATAGGCAGTTTTAGTATTTTAAGGGAATTCTTTGTAGGGTTTATGTAGAGTAGGAATATATTGAGTGTTTATTAATTATGATTCATTAAAAGTTATATTTTATCCTAGGTGTTATACTTTAAGTGGTTTGTTCTTGAATATATTTGTATACCCAGGTTTTGATTATTCTAATTACCCTTGGGTTTTCTCTACACCCAGTTATCCCATATGAAGTAGAGTACTGGTAGTTTTTTCCTTTTTGGTACCTAAATGATAATGTTGTGATTTGCTGAATGCAGCTACTATCAAAGCCCATGGAAGTCCACAAAAACAACCTACAGACTGCATTTTATAAGTGAGTACAGTCCAGAACAGTCTCAGGGTATTATTTTCATGTAAAGGAAGGCTTTGTTCACATTGTGCAAGTTTGATGAAGCTTTTAATGCATTAGGCAGGTAAAGATATAGCACTCATGAATCTGTCTTTGTACTATATTGTTTATGTGCTACTGTAGCTCACTGAGCTTAGGTAATGTATTAGGTTTACTTGCAGTAAAAAGAAAACCACACATTATGATAGAAAAAGTGTGACATTCATCAATCATTTATAACATTAACTCCATGAAAAATATTCTGCAGGTCCTATTCTTACTGCTAAAGCAGCTCCAAACCATTGTGGCACGAACTTTGAATATGTCCTGTGTTACTGGGCCCCACCCAATAAGGCATTAACACTGGATGCATTAAAAAGAGTTTCTGAGTTGTGAAAAAATGTGGCATCAGATAACAAAAGAACCTTAGGCCGGGTTCACATCCATGTCGGAGATTCTGTTTGAAACCTCTGTAGCAAAGGTGAAAACCTGACGCTACAAGATCTGTTTTTTACAGACACTCGTGATGCCAGACAGGCCCTATTCATTACAATGGAACTGTCGGGTTTCCGACGTGGTGTTCGTATTTCAGACGGAAAATATAGCGCAGAGGGAACGGAACCTCTGGTACAGATGTGAACCAGGCCTTATTAACCTGATAAATCCTTCACCACTCCATTTCTCCAAGGCCTTCATGCACCTTTTAGTTTACTTGCCTGTAGTGTTGAGCGATTGCGTTGGGCTACGAGTTCGATCGATAGTCGATAGTCGCCCCGCTAACGATAAAGGTTTGTTTTCGATAGTTGACGTCGACCATTAAAGTCAATGGTAGAGCAACAACACCTTCATAATTACACCCAAACAAGGCTGGAGAAGCTGAAATTAACATCCACAACCAGTCAAATTGATAACGTGCTACCATCTTAGTCAACACACTTAGTTATAAAAGTCACAGAAAAAAAGTCAGACAGACCATTTCACAATCCTGTCTTGTACCACAGCCTGAACCCTTAAACCTGCATCACCCACAAAATGAAAAGTGCCAGAAGGCAGTATTTTTGAACCATCATCTTACTTGACTGGAAATCATTGAAATAATCCCTGTCCTGGGCCACATCAAGAGCCCCAAACCTGCATGACCCTCACATTAAAAAAGTGCGCGGAAAAAGGAGTCCTTTCAACCACCATTTTTATTTTCAATGGACAATGACTATACCATGTCCTGGCACAGCATGAGCCCCAACTGCATGACCCCCCACATTTAAAAAGTGCCGGAAAAAGGGAGTCTTCAACCCACCATTTTAGTTTCACTGGACAATACTATACCTGTCCTGGGCCACAGCATGACCCAGGCCGGAGTTTACAGTGGGTGCGGTGGAGAGACCCAGGCTGTCGTCCCGTCATCTATTAACACGCAGGTTTAAAATGCCCTTTGACGCAAGGCATACGAAACTGTCGTGCTGAAGCAGAGTGCGGAAGCGAAGTGTGAATAACACCTCCTCCTCAGTACACAGTCAATACTGGGTAGACGCTTGTCCTCCGGTATGAGGTTTGGTGGATCATTGATTCTCACTTGGAAATACTGGTGGTTAACGCTCCTGTTACACCCAGGTGCCCCTTTAACTTGGCATTTCTTTTTCTCATTTTACTCAACGTTTGCTGAGGAAATGGTCCTCTGTACTTAGATCTCTGATCCGAGCTCCATACGCCCATGTCCTCTGAATAACCTACATCAGTCAATTTATCCTGTACCCTCCCTTGTACATTTCAGAATTTTTTTAAACAGCTATTTGTAACACATTCAAGTTTTTTATACTATTAATTCTAGAAAACACATTTTAAAATAGGATGGAATCCCACCATGTCTTTGTTTTCTCCTTTTTTTCATTGATATAAATGGTTGTCTCCAATTACAGGGATTGATAGGCTATGTTAAAGATCTTGCTAATACAATTCATTTTGCAATATGTGTCCATTAACATGTCCTAGCCTATTCCTGTTTTCTGACAGCACCATCACCCTTAACCACTCTTTTACAATTGTGAAGAACCAATTGTCTGTTTAAAACAAAACAACATTTTTTATAATAGGACCTGTAGTGATTGCTTCAAGTCACAGCAAAATGCCCCCAAAAAATTCAATCATCGACCCTGAGCCACTTTGGACAATTGTGAAGAACAAATGTCTGTTAGAAACAACATTTATTATAATAAGGAACCTCTAGTATAGCTGCATGTTCACGCAAAAATGCCCCCCAAAAAATTCAAAGCATGACCCTTGGAGCCACTTTGGGACAATGGTGAAGAACAAATGTCTTTTAGAAACAACATTTTTTAGAATAGGACCTGTATAATAGCTGCATGTCACAGCAAAATGCCCCCAAAAATTCAAAGCATGACCCCTTGAGCCACTTGGACAATTGTGAAGAACAACTGGTCATGTTAGAAACAACATTTTTTAGAATAGGACCTCTAGTATTTCTGCATGTCACAGCAAAATGCCCCCAAAAATTCAAAGCATGAACCCCATGAGCCACTTTTGACAATTGTGAAGAACAATGTCTAATAGAAACACACATTTTTTTTCGAATATACCTGTAGTATTGCTTGCAGTTTCAAAGCAAAATGCCCCCAAAAAATTCAAAGCATGACCCTTGAATCCACTTTGATCAATTGTGAAGAACAAATGTCCAGTTAGAAACAACATTTTTTATAATAGGACCTGTAAGTATTGCTGCATTACAAAGCAGCATGAACCCAAAAAATCATAAAAATGACTTCTCATCCACAGTTTAAAAATTGGTGAGGGAGAGAAATGCCACTTAGAAGCCACTTTTCGTTCCAAAGGACCATGATTATTGCTGATCTCACAGCTACATGACCCCAAAAATTATAAATATGACTTCTCAGCCACTAATTAAAAATTGTGAGAGAAATTGCCACTTAGAAGCCACATTCATGTTCCAAAAGAGGACCATAATTATAGGCTGTATCTCACAGCAAAACATGACCTCAAAACTATTGACAAATGTGAAAACTTCTTAAGATAAAAGTTGAGTTAAATGGAATACGGTAGTTGTCATGAAACCTTGCTCGTCTTTAACAGTCCTCCTTCACAGCAAAACCAGCAAAATGAACTTTGGAAAAGAGAATAAAAATTGCAGTAATGAAATGATAATATTAAAAAAAAGTTTTCAAGAGACCATTTCTTTTGAAAAAGGAAAGTGAAGTATGAAACCGTCAAATAATCGGTGACCTCGGCAAATTTGTGCCACAACATTCATCACGAGATTCCATGCCTGATTCATCTTGATGAAAGTCAAACGATCCCACTTTATCTGTGGAAAGCCGGATGCTTTTGTCTGTAATGACTCCTCAGCTGTGCTGAAGTCCCTCTCAGAATATGACGCTGGCTGCTGGGCAAGGACAACACCTCTATTCGTGATGAGCCAGCTCGTGCCATTCGTCCCATTTTGGATACCCAGAAGTCTATTGGTCCGGAACACATGCAAAAACATCGTGTTGAGACGCAGATATTCGTGCACCATGATCTTTAAGCTGATCTCTTTGTGTTGGATAGTGGGCCCTGCATTGCATTGCGTTGTGAGGTGGTAAACAAAGATTGCCCAGAGGTCACGACCCAATAGGCTTCGCCACCTTGCCTGCTGCTGCGCTACGCCTACTTGCACTCTACTGCTGTCACGTCGCAGATGTTGTACCACAAGACTTTTGGGGAACTTGAAGCAGATTGCAACAGATTTCACCAGTTGATCACTCAGCAAGGTCTCCCATTTCCACATTTTACTCTCTATTTGTTGGCGTGGTAGGAAGTGCTGAAGTTTTGTTAGTAACCAGGGGATCAGGATGGTGCGCCACCCAGTAACGTTGTTCATTTTGATGGCCTTAATTCTAGGATCATGTTTGGAGGAAATGGAGCATCCAAGCACTCATGTGGAGAGTTGGTGCCTTGATTTCCCAAGCCTCGGGTCGAGGGGCACTAGCAAACTATCTTTCCTCATCTTCCCTCCTCCGCCTCAAATTCGCTGCCACCTCTTTCCAGGCAGGGACCTTCGGTAACATCGGTGTCTAGAATTCCCAATCCTCCACTCCTCCTCCGCTGCCTCCGGCAACAGCTTCAACACAGCCCGACTTGCTAGAAGATGCCCCTGAGAGCTGATGCGCCACCTTGCACTAGCACTGGACCCCGAAACCACTGCCTAATAAAGACCGATGAAATTGTGAAACTGTCAGTGCTATTTGTGATTTGACGAGAGAGAAAGCTCCGTCGTCCGCATCGTGTCCGTCTCCTCTCCGTCACTGGCGACCTGTTGTTTCAGAGTGTCCAAACGATCGTTCCAGAACTGAAGATCAACCCACAAAGCTCATGCTGACAAGGCTTGTCCGCACACTGACCATTTTGTTGCTTCTTCAAAACTGTCAAGGATGTGGCAGAGCTTTCTTTCACCTCCTCCACTCTCGGTGGGTTCACACCCAGAGGGTCCGAACCGCTC
Source organism: Phyllomedusa bahiana (assembly GCA_025379985.1). NCBI lineage: Eukaryota > Metazoa > Chordata > Amphibia > Anura > Hylidae > Phyllomedusa > Phyllomedusa bahiana. The sequence continues at coordinate 121,557 of JAODAL010001208.1, read as the reverse complement.
GCTTGTCAGGGTCCATGTGTCCACTTCGTACGCGTAATTGGCATTTGCTGCTGCTGCCACAATCGACTGTGGAGCATTGGAGGGTGAATTCCAGCTTGTTGCCACGTCACAATGAGAACTGTTTTGACCGGGGAGGGGTCCGAGCTTGACGGCTGCAACGCAGCCAGCGGGGAAGAAGCAGGAATGCGAACGGCGAATTGGCGAGACTCTAGACCTCGAGCTGTCTTCAGCAGGCAGTCCAGACCCGCGGAGCTCTTTAGAAATTTTTTGGACGACAAGGGGTTTCATGACCTGTGTCAGGCAAGGGATGTGCTCAGCCTAACCGATCTTTAAGGCGGGCCAGCAGAATTTCCGGCCCGTTTTATCGCCCACCACCTTGCTGTCACAAGGTTCTTGTCACCCACCAGTGCCGGCTAAACAGGGATCGTCGTTGCTTAAGCCGTCCACCACTTCCGTGACCTGTGGTGGACGTCTCCAAGCAGATTAATTCAACATGGCCTGGTGTCTCATGGGCACGTGATTGCCACAGATACCTTGGGGGAAAGAGCCTGCCACCATCCCTGCAGTTTTGAAGAGCGTGCGCCGAGCCTGAGAGCCACCGTCACCCCCAGAGTACAATCCACTCCAGCATCACCCAGGTGAGCTGTCACAGTAGATATATCGGCCGTTGAGCCGTGCTTACTAGTCCATGTGTCGGTGGTGAGATGGAGACTATTTCGGACACAGTGCAGACAACGCCTGAAATTATAGATGACACTGGCCTGGCAGGCAGGGAGACGGCTTTTGACTGGCAAAGAAATGCCTGCACGGCTCTGGTATTTGGGGCAGGCGAGGGCCATGACGTAGGCGGAACCCATCTGTGTCCACCAGACGAAAGGCTACTTTCCAAGCAGGCCATAAGCTGCTAAGCCGACATTCAGGCTTTTGGCTTAGGGATGGTTTGGGTTTAAAGTATTCTTCATCTGCTCCCCAAAAAACCTGTGAAGACAGAAGGCTGGCTGCTAGACTGGCCCGCTGTACGGGGCGTATGGAAGGTCGTCAAACTGGCAGAAGTAGAAGGGGTAGGAAGGTTCTCCAGGTGGTGCTGGTGGTATCGGGCGACGGTGGAGGAGCTGAAGCGGAGGCTGATCCCGTGGATCATGACTCTGAGAGACATGGGCATCTGAGAAACGCTTGGTGGTGGCAAGGAGGCAGAGACAGAGGGTGTGAACAGTGGTGTGGAGGCCCGCGTCGGTCTGAGGGGCCTTTTTTGGCCAAGTGTTCCCTCCATTTCAACTCATGCCAATCGCTGCATGTGGACAGACAAGTTGGTGGTGGTTAACCTACTTAAGGTTCTTGCTTTTTATTCTACTTATGCGTTTACGGCAAAGGCTGCATATGACATCGCTGGGTGAATCAGAGGCTTGCTCAAAGAAGGCCCAGGCTAGATGATGGTCCGGGAACCTTTTTAAACGGAGATTAAGCGAGGACGGGGTTTGCGCTGACCTTTGGCGGGCCCGGAATCAATATAACGGGATTTCCCTGCGACCAAAGGCCCTCCCCCCTTTTTTTTGGCGGGCCCGTTTTGGGACATTTCCCCCCCATCGATTTTCCTCCTCGCCACTGATAAAAGCTGTCGAAAAGGCAAATTCTGGGGAAAAAGACCGGGAAATGGTTTGGGGCAATGCGCCCAACATCATCATCATAAAAACACATTTGCTTGGTCGGCCAAAATTTCTCCCATCCAAAAAGCTGGGGGCTAAAAGAAAGGGGGCACTGAAAGGCGTTGCCGACCGCCCAAAAATTTTTTTGCCATTGACCGTACCCCCTTCCCCTCCTCTGATGGCCCAGAAAAGGGCTCAAGCGGGCTAAATCATCCTCTTGATTTTTTAACATCCCTTTTCTGCCCCAACCGCATTTTTGTCATCAAAGGGGCCTTCAGACAAGGGTTTTACCCACGGGGGTGGTAAACGGGGTTTGACTTTTGGGGGCTGTTTTAAATTTTTGGAGGGATGCGATGATGCTGATAAAGACATTTTTTGGCCGGGGACTGCCGGGACAGGGGAAGACTGCTAAGGGCGGGTTTGCAAAAACCACTGAAGACAGATTGGGGGACGATGTTCGTTACTTAGATTCACGGGGCCCTGACCCAGGCGTGAAAAGGCCGGACGGCCCCTGCAACGACGACCCCTTTGGCATGCTGTTGCGCCAGCCGGGAAAGGGAGCATTTTTCCCCTTCCCCGTCCCTTTCAAACCTCCATGTGCTACCCCCCTCTTTCTCGTTTTACCACCGAAATTTCGCTCCAGGGTTCAAAAAAAAAAAATTTTGAAAGGTATGGAAAGTTTTGGAAAGTCTTTTATTAAAAAAAACGGCAAATCACAGCTTTTCTAAAATCCCTCTAATCAAAAAAAAATTGGGCGGGATTAAAAATTTTAAACTGCAAGGGGTTCATCAACAAATCTGGACGGGGCCAAAAGTCCAAAAAAAAAGAAACGTTATGTTTTGTAAAATAAAGGGAAATTTTTTTGCCCCTTTTCAATTCACCTGTGGTAAATATAGAATTGCTTTTTTTAAAGATTTACGTAGAGGGTTTCGTAAATAAACAATCCCTGGTGTGGCAAAAGAAAAAAAAAGACGTAACTGTTATGTTTTGGTATAAAAAAACGATTTTTTTTTTTTGCACCTTTCAATTCACCGTGGTAATATAAATTTGCTTTTTTTAAGATTTACGTAAGGGGGGGGGGGCATAAATTGAAAAGGGGGGGCGAAAAAGGGTTAAAAAAACACTTAACTGTTATTTTTGGTAAAATAAACGTTTTTTTTTGCACCTTTAAAAATTCACCTGGGGTAAATTTAATAAATTTTAGTTTTGGTTTTAAAGGGATTTACGTAATGCTGCGTCAATGAACAAGGGCCGGGGGGTTTTGCAAAAGTCAAAAAAAACACAAACTTTTATGTTTTGGTATAAAAACGATATTTTTTGCACCTTTAAATTCACCTTTGGTGAATATGGGAATTTGCTTTTTTAAAGGGATTTACGTAGTTTCCCGGGCCCCAATGAAAATGATAGGTGTGCAAAAGTCAAAAAACACTTTAAATGTTATGTTTTGATATAAAAAAAACGGTATTTTTTTCACCTTTCAATTAAACCCTGGGTTGAATAATAGAATTGCTTTTTTTAAGATTTTACGTGGGGAAAAAGGGGTCAATGAACAATCCCTGGGGGGCACAAAAGTAAAAAAAAAACGTAACGTTTAAGGTTTTGGGTATAATAAACTTTAATTTTTTGCCCCTTTTTCAATTCACCTTTGGTGAATTTTAAAATTTGCTTTTTTAAAGATTTACGTAGTTTTCGCGTAAAAAGGACAATGCGGGGGTGCGCAAAAGCAAAAAACACGAAAACTGTTATTTTTTGGGGAAAAAATAAACGAAAATTTTTTTGGGAAACCTTTCAATTACCCCTGTGGTAATATAGAATTCGGGGTTTTAAGTTTTAAAACGAGATGCTCGTCAATAAACAATGCGGGTGTGAAAAAAGGCCCAAAAAAAAACGTAACGTTAGTTTTGGTTTAATAAACGATATTTTTTTGCCCCTTTAAAATTCACCTGTGGGGAAATAAGAAATTGCTTTTTTAAGTTTTCCCGAAAGTTTGTTTGCGTCAATGAAAAATTTGTGGGTTTTGCAAAAGTCAAAAAAACACGAAACCCTGTTATGTTTTGGTAAAAGAAACAATTTTTTTTGCACCTTTAAAATTCCCCCGGGGTTTGGAATATAAATTGCTGTTTTAAGTTTTAGGGTAATCGGGGGGCAATGAAAAAAGGCGGGGTTTGTGCAAAAGTCCAAAAACACGTAACTAAAAATGTTTTGTATAATAAACGGTTTTTTTTTTGCACCTTTAAAATTCACCTGTGGTGAATATAGAATTGCTTTTTTAAAATTTTTACGTAGATGTGCGTCAATAAACAATGCTGGGGGGCGAAAAAAAGCAAAAAACACGTAACTGTGATTTTTTTGGGTACGAAACCCCAAGGGTTTTTTTGGGGCAACAAAAAACCTGTGCTGAAAAAAAGGGTTTGCGGGTTTGAAAATTTTAATTTGCAAGGGGATTATAAAAACAGCACGGGTAAAAATGGGAAAAATTGAAAATGAACACCTATCTGAAATTAAACTGATAAAAAAGTGGATTTTTTTGGCAGCTAACAAAGAGACCTCCCGTTTACTAAAAAAAATGATGTGAACCCAATATAATTTAAAGGCTGCCCCAATCCAGGAAATTTTACAATAGCAAATTTTTTAATAATAAAGATATTCCACTACAATGCCCTACATTTAAGGTTTTGGGGTGAACTTTTATCCAGTGTTCTTTTTAATGAGCTTGTCTTTTTTTCCCCCCCGGGGGCTCCCCCCGCCGTGAATTTACAGCGGGAGATGCTTGGGTTTTTAAAAATTTTCTAGCTAACCCACTTTAAAAAGTTTAAACTCTAATCTTTAAAAAAATTGGAAGGGATCACACTAATAAATAGGTTTCTCTGTGCAGAAATAGACAATTTCCTGAGCTGTTTTGGGCCCTACAGAGCGCAGGGCCCAAACCCCATGAGACGCGAGGGGGAAAAACCGAGGCTGAAACAGAAAACCTTGTTTTTATGTTAAAAAACGAGGTCATGTGATTTTTCCGCCAATAAACAACCATACACCTCCCATCATGACGTTCCCCACACACATCTCACCCTGCTCTATCTGTAATCTGATTTCTGGCCGGCAAAATTTACAGAAAACGCCGAAAAAAGGCGCATCCCTTTAAAAGATGAAAAGCACAGATTTTAAAACCTAAAATTTTTCGGGATGATCTTTTAAATTTCATCACCATAAAAACCTTTCCGATTTCAACTTTGTCGATAAAAATCGCTCAACACTACTTGCCTGTAGTGATAAGGTGCCAGTATATCCACTTGAAACCCTTGCATTTAATCACTAGCCCACAGTGTGTGGGGCCAATTTCCCACGAGGCCAAAGACGACTTTAGCACACAGGGTTTGGGATATTGGGGAAAATCTTTCCCGCGCCATTTTTAAAGAAAGGGCCAGCAGGGGAAAGCCAAGTGACAAAATTTATCAGGTGAGTATTCCTTATTCTATTATTTTATGAATTTTTCCTTGTTTAGCAATTTTTCACCACAATTTGGAAAACTCTTATGTCTTGTAATTTGTAAATTGGCTTTTTATCAAGCACATCCAACAGAGGCTCAAACAAATAGAGATCTGGGGAATTTGGAAGTCAAGCCAACACCTTGAACTCTTTGCCAGATTCCTAAAATCATTCCTGAACTTTTGCATATGGCAGGTTGCATTATTCTACTGAAAGAGGCTTCTGTCTGCCTTATGGAATATTATTACCATGAAGGAATGAACTTTGACACAATCACCCACCTAAACATTGCAGCAGACAAAGCAACGTCTACATTAATATCTGGACCCAAGGTTTTCAAGCAGAACATTGCCAAGAGCACTATACATAATGCCTCCTAGTGCTATCTCTTCCAGACATCCAAATGATGTAAAAAAAAAAACTGGATTCATCACATCAGACCCCCTTCATTTATTCCTCCATGGTCTAGTACACAGGTGTCAACCTGCGGCCCTCCAGCTGTTGGGAAACTACACCTCCCATCATGCCCAATGCTATAGATTATACAAATGCATGATGGGAGTTGTAGTTTCCTAACAGCTGGAGGGCCACAGTTTGACACCCCTGGTCTAGTATTTATACTCATGTGCATATTGTAGCTACACTGACAGGTATAGGTATGGGGCTCCATATACACAGTCTAGTGAATCAATACTGATTACGGTTAACTACCATAACTTCCTACATGGCGCATATGAGCATCAGAGCTGGACCATGTAGCAATGGAAGAAGATGGTCTGGTCAAGTGTATGGACAGGAGCCTGTATGTTGTTACCTGGTGAATAGTTAGCGACTAGGTGAACTATAGAAACAAGGAAAGTCTGCAAAGGCAAGTGTGATGGTCTGGGCGACTCATGTGAATTCTTCATTAACATACTACTAACTAAACATTGATGCACACAAAGGACACCTCTGCAATGATATTCCCTTATAAGAGTAACCTCTTTCAGCAGGATAATGCAACCTTCCACACCACAAATTTTTTTAAGGAATGGTTTGTGTAACATAATAAGGAGTTCTTGGGGTTGAAATCACTCAAACTTTACAGATCTCTTTTAGCATCTGCAGGATATGACGCCAAAAAGTCAAATTCATGGAGGATGCACCTTACAATTTACAGGATTTAAAGGATCTGCTAAAATCTTGGAGCAATACACCACAGAACACCTTCAGAGGTCTAGAGGAGTCCATGCCTCACTAGGACCATCATAATATTAGGTAGGTGGGTTCCCTTACGCCTGATTGGTGTTTGTGTGTCAGATTTGTCTGGCAGAATAACATTGTGTGACAGCCTAGGGCTAACCCATTTAGACATCATTGTTCAATGTTGTATGATATGATCATAAATATTTTAAAGATTCAGGGACACTACTATTAGAACATATGTGTTATACAAAAGTGGCCATTGATACATGACCCAGACAGGTGTTTATTCTAGACGGGGTCTTGAAGTGCTGTACATTCAACAAAATGAAACAGACAAGAATGCTTCATAAAAACAAAATAAAATTTATTCAACAGCTAATTCTGGAAATGTTAAAGTAAAACATAACAATATTTTCTTTCAGTGCAAACCACATTGGAGTATAATAATTGTACCTAGTTTTATATATTATATTTTAAAAAGTTACCAGTTGTGATTATCAAAAAAGTTAACAACTACCTAATTAAGGTGCAGAAACATGTTAATAGTTTCTTGGAAACATACCCTGTTAGGAGACCTAAAACATAATAAATATACAGAAGATACCAAAATTGTTCTTACACAAGTCAAATGTTTCATTAAAAAATCATGAACTAAAAATCATTTAAAATGTATATCACAGAATATATACAAATTAAGTGAAAAACTGACTTTATGTTCAGCAGTGAGTTCCAACTGAAGCAAATGTGGACATTTCACGACGTATGGTGCTGAAAGGGGAAAGTTCTAGCTCTGTCGTATATTCATTGTCATTATCATCACTGGTTGCAGCTGAGGACTTCTGAATGCATTCATCACAACAGCAACAACAGCATTCCATGAAAGCGCGGCTAAATGGCTTGCAAAGGCAAAACAGAAGGACAGGGGTAACACATGATTTAAAGAACAAAAGAAACTGACTGATCAGATGAAGAAGATCTAAGGTCTGCCTAGAGACACCAGTGGACATATAAGCTGTGACAATGTTACAGATATTTTCAGGGATGATACAAAAACCATACAAAATTGTTAGGGCTACTACAGTACAATTCATTTGGCTCTCAAGTTGAATCTGACGTTTGTTACCTCTCGTACAGGCTTTCTCAGCTCTTCGGATTTTTCTTGCTGTCACCAAAGAGCATGTAATTGTGAAAAGGGTGGGTAAGCAAAAATAACAGCCAAAGTACCACCATAGTCTAGCGCCATCATAGGTAAGGGCTAAAACATAGATGGTATCAGGTAGATCTGTGGAAATCTTGACAACACAGCGCTCACTTAGAGTGTTGACACTCAGAGCTGTCTCATCGTTGGTCAATTGCCGCAGGACAACCTCCGGCAATGCTAAAAGAAGGGCACCCACCCAAATAACAGCTAGCTTGGCAGTTGTTGATGTGCAATTCTCAATCATCTCATAATACATCTGTACGTTAGTGGCAGCTCGAAAACGGTCAATGCAAAGGGCGCACAATGTAAATGTGGTAACTCCAAGTGAGGCCACCTGAAAGACAAGCAAAGAAAAATTTTAAAGTTACAACCACTGTAAAAATGACATGTAAATCTTATATTTAAGTATGACAAAGGCATTTCATGTGGTTATAAGGTAAGAGGGCTATAACAAATAACACACAGGATATAACTGCTGGGTATGCTTGATTATTATGAACCTTTTTATTGTTTTTGCTTCATTTTTTAATATCAAAATAAATAATTGTTAATATGTTGCATGGTATATAACACCTATATGCTATTCATTATGGCTTCTATGGAGTAAAACATTTGTATCCAACAAGAGGTTAATATCTTTCCCATAAAAGTCACATCAACAGAAAAAAAAGTGTTTTTTAAAAAAAGTCATTTAAATATACACACCATTATACCCCCAACAGCTATTTACAAAATGCTCAAAGCCAAATAAAAGTTCATCTCAATGGGTAAAACAGGGGATTATTGCTGAAAAGTCAGGGAGATACAGATAAACTTTCCTAGTTCTTTATGCCTGATAAGCCATACCTAAACCTTTGGGTAATGGCCCTGAAAAGGGTGCCCCCACTCCAGGTGGCTTGAGCTAATTCACCCTGTTATACTCTATTGTGGGATGGTAACAAATGATAAATCAACCATAACATGTGCACCTATATACACTACATCCGACAGATTTTCCCATGTACCTTTACCAAAAGATACCAAGAGATAGTAATAATCCAAAAGGAATATTTATGATCCAGATAGAGAACCCTAGATGCCCGGTCCAAAATGATAGATGGAGATATAATTGATGTGGCATGATGATTATTATGAATAGGGGTTATGAGCTATATTCTGAATAGGGGATATGAGCTATATTCTAACCATTTTCAGTGAGATATGGAGTAAAATGGCAGGATCAGAGTTGTATCTGACCCAGGCTGTTGCAGTGGATTCGAGAGTGTCAAGACCGGCAGTCACAGCCATGATTCCATGGTGATCACCTAGGCACTGCGCCTACACCCCACAGATGATGTACATGTTCTGCCTTAATGTGGTTAAACAATTGCCAAGTTTATTTTAAAAAGTGACTTTAGAGGGAAGTGAAGGCTTTGTTCACATCAGTTATATAATGTTTCTTAGTGAGATTTAAACAAACTAATAAGAGGAAAGGAGTATCTTAGTTATGAGGAAATGTAAAAAAATTAAACTTATTTAGTCTTGAGAAAAGACAGCTATGGGTAGACATGATTAGTTTATATAAGTATTTAAATAGTCTCTACAAAAAGTATGGTGAAAAGCTACTTCATGTAACACCTCCTCAAAAGATAAGGGGGCAAAATTCTATATTCAGAGCAGAGAAGTATTCTTTACCATAAGTACTGTAAATCTGTGAAATAGCTGTCTCAGGAGCTGGTCACAGCAGGAACAGGTGAGGGTTACAAGAAAGGCTTATATAATTACCTACAACTAAATTATATTAATACTTAACAGTATGTAGACATAAGTATCAGTTCCAGTATGGTGGAAATTTTGAGATCAGAAACTCCCATAAGAAGATTCTTGCCTTATGGGTTTCAAAATGTGGATCAGCTTAAACCCCTCCCTTCATCCACATCTTTCCCCGCCCTTGGTTGAACTTGATAAACATTTGTCTTTTTTCAATTGTATTGACTATGTAACTATGTAAGATTAAAGACAATGTCTCAACAGGGCAATCCCTATCTATATGCTCAATTCAGGCATGTAGACCTAATAGAGAAGGGTCACATCTTTCTGAGTCAGAGAGGAGAGATTCTCCAAGCAGTAAGTCTTGCTCTAGAGAAATTATAGCCCCTCACCTGAATAAACATAATATAATACTATGTTAAATCTCTAAATGACCAATATTATAAATTTCTAAATTTACCAATATTAGATGTCGGCCAGGAGTTTTGGAAGCTGAATCTACATCGATCAGTTGATCACTGTTGCCAGCTCTGATATTTGAGTGGCTGCTAGGATAGGATAACCGCTTTAATGTAAAAGAACAGAAATCAAAACTTACTCTTACTTAAGAAAGGGTAACACAACACAATTTACTCTTTCACAAGTTGAATAAAAATGTTCCTTTCAGTAAAAATGGAAAATAATAAAATAACCACAACAAATGTAGTTTGGCCAATGTTTAATATACAATGTAACCAGCTACTTGAAAGCTTCTATTGAATCATATGCTATTCCTTGCCTTGGCATCACCCTTCGTGTCCTAATTAACGTTCATAATCAATTAACACTGTAAATATTAACATGGTAATAAATGCGCAGTCAATTATTCCGTTACTATTGTGTGAGACGATGAGTTTGTATTTTTAAGGTGCAACCAGTGCTATCATCTTTGTGTAAAGTTTGGAGAATGGATGACAGCACATACAATGGATTTGACATTTCTTGAGCATGATTGTTTATAAAAATGTATAGAATACATGGGGGATGCTGGATCTTTGATTACTCTGCACATGGGGGGAGTAATAGTATAAGAAAAATGCATTCACATAAACCAGTCTCACAATAAAGACCATAATCCTTAGTGAAGCTATGGTAGCAAACGAATGGAGAAGCTTGTGATATCTGTCATGTCGGCAAAGGAGCTAAAGGAGGCAAACAATTTTTATGCCAACTCTGTAAATGGAGCAATTCAGGTCATAGTCACGAAACAGCTGCTTTAATTTTGATGTCCTCAGGATCCAATATCTTCAACTTACAATTGTCTTTGCTGACTATTGTTACTTGACCTCACATTCAACTTACAATGCCACAAGTAAGGAAGAGTCAATCAATTTACACATACAGCTCTTCCTTGGGAAAAGCACCTGAAAATTAATGGATCACACTGGGGCCAAGAAGAGCCAGTCAGTGGGTGCTATAATACTAAAGTACATGTATTGGTTAACTCTTTTATAATGCCTCTATACAGTGCAGTACAAAATATGGTCCTGGACAAAATTAGAAGTGGGACCTCAAATCCTTAGTATTCTACCAGCAAAACAGACACATTTTGTTAATTCAAGGGGCATTGCAATGGCCTTAAAACATCAGGGTCACAAGCCCTATGGTATATGCCGCCCTAAGCAAAAGGAACAAAATTACTATATACTGTACATATATTAATTATGAAATAGTATGACCAACTATTACCACATACAGTGATTTACATATAATCTCTATACTGTAACTACACCAAAATTACCAATAATATCACAACAACATGACCACTACACAGTGGCTCAATGATAATTCCATATAATTATTGAATAAAAACTCCTGTACAAAGACCAATATTACCACCATAGAGTGACAGTAACTCAATAATAATACCGTACTATTATTGAAAAACAAAACTCTGTACAAAGACCAATCTTCCCACCATATAGTGACCTTATAGTGGTGAGATACCACTTCTACATAGATGCTCTATGGGTTATATAGATACTAAAGACTATAAAAATAGTTCACAGTTAAAGTGTCCACTTTGGTACATTCTGCAGCAACTGTATTCTAAGTACTCACAAGCATTAAGAGGACCCTTTTTGGGTCCCACACAGTAATAATGCCCTAATGTGTGCCACCTACATTATGCCTTCTATTACAATGTAAGAGGCACACAAATTAGGGCATTATTACTGTGTGGGTCCCAAAAAGGGCCCTATTACTGCTTGTGAGTACTAAAAATACATTTACTGTGAGAGGTACAAAAGGGGCACTTTAACTGTGAACTATCTTTATTACAATATAGGAAGTACACAAATTAGGGCATTCTTATATACAAGTGAACTGTCCCTTTGTGCCCCTAGACAGTAGCATGATATATAAAACTCCTAAAGATAGCGGCACTTTGCCTTAGTCCTGAAATCCATAGAGTAATTCAAAATGAATAATGGGTGACTTTTGGTAACTGCTTCTGCACATATACTTACTTTCCTGGTCATTTTTCTACTCTGAGAACTATTGTATTGGATGTTGATGCCACTCAGTGTCAGGACACTCTGTGCACTGTACACTTCTTCCTGATGCTGGATGGCGTCAGGATACAACACTATGGCAGCTGAAACAGAAGAGGAACCATAAAGCTAAGTGTAATGAATGGCAGAGGGAAACCAGTCCTAAAACAAGTGTATGTGTGTGTGGAGGGGGGAGGGGGAGTAAAGTCATTGGGGGTGGGAGAGGGTGGGAGTTCTGGAGACCCTGATACTTATCTTCAAGTCCCACACCACTGCCACTCTGCAGCTCCCAGAATCAATGAGAGTCAGCTAGGTAAGTATCAGGTGTTTTTTTCCCCCACATAGCCCCAATTTCACTACATTCTTTTGATGGACAACTCCTAGTTATATGCTTCTTTTTATGAAATCTTCAGTCACAAAGACTGAGATTTTGGGGCTCCAGAACCAAACAAGTTTTCTATAGTGTTCTGCTCTTCAGTTGCAATATTTTCAATAAGTTGCAAAGGTTATCATGTAATATGTGAACATTGTAACTCTTTTAAGATGCAATTTAATTGTACATAAACAGAATTTACTTATATTTAGAACATTATTTTTACTATTTTTACATATAAAGGCAGCTCAAATCTCCCCTTTTCCTAAACACCTAGGTTGTAGAAATATTCAGGTGTATATTTCCATGTTTCAACGTCAATCATTTTCTCTATTGAGTTGATGAACCGAAAACAAGTTTCATGTTCAAAGCATTTCAAGAACAATAAAGAAGAACACCCTTGTAAATGAAACATACAATGTATTAGGAGCATGTTTTCCAATTATTTGTTGCATAGGTATGACAAGACATTCTGGCAACATCAGGGTTAGCCTCAAATTAGAAAAGGATAGCCTAGTAGCGCAATAGGTTACCCTCACTAAACCTCAAAGTCTAGCTGTGATGGACTGGCAGATGATAGTGGTATGTTGCTCATTTAATAAATGATCAGCATATACTGTATGAGTATGGATATGTAGTTTACAGTACTGGCAGTGAGGTGTATCTTTTTATCTGGAAACATTAAAGGGGTTTTATCATTTCATTAAATGGTCTTCAGAATAAGGGGACAGTGAAAACAAGCAACTTTGCAATTGTATGTCATTAGCAAAACAGTATTCCTTATCTTGTGTTTTTGTTTACACTGATATCCAGTCCTGGTCGAATCCCTCCGGATCCCTCCTCCTTGTATTTCACTAGCTGAGAGCTCATTTACATTCTGTACAGCCCCCGGTCGAATTCACGGAGCTGTGTCTCTCACTCAGAGTAAGGGACCGTCACATTTTCACTTTATACAGGCAGAACAAACAGAATTACACTGAAGGGCTTACACAATCAGGAAATAGCACAATTTGTGTCGATCCCAGCCTGATCAGAGTTAGGGGCTGTAGCATTTTCTCTTCTCCACACCCAGCAGAAACAGACTGCAACAGATTCTACAATGAGAAAACATAACAGTTTTGTCCCGGTGCCTAACTCTCCTGCATAGACGCGAGATCTGTGCCGTTCATAGAGCATCTCCAGCTGTGAGAGGAGAAGAGTTCAGTTGCTCAGTCTAGATTGAATGCAGCCTGTGGTATGTATACAGCTCTTGCAAAATAAGACTGCAGGGAGAGACACAGTGACATATGGACTCAGAGAGGGGGGGGGGGTCTCGGGAGCCAGCATGAACAGTGAAGGGGGATGATGTCACCCAGCTGGGAGGGGAAGAAACGCCCCTGCATTTCCACAGTTGAGAAGCTGAGAGCAGTGTGAATCAGCCGAACTAAGAAGGCGATACATCCCCTTTAATTTGGTAACTCAGACATTTATCTCACTGAGCAGTTGCAGGCATACCACTTGTTTGTCTGGTAAGCATGTGAAGGGAGTTTTGTATCTGGGTAACAGGAGATAGAATTACTACAAATTAGGTACATACTGTACATATTGCTAAGAATTAATCTTCTAATCTGATCATTCTGCTTTGCAGGTTTGCTTCCTAAGTAACCTTATATTCTGCATTATCATGAGTCACTGCAGGACTAGTAAATGCTGCACGAAAAATCTCTTCTTGTACAAACACTTGACCATAAGACACATGAGACTGAAAAACATTGCATTGGGCTGGAAATATCTCACGATCATATAAGACCATATAGTCCCAAACTAGAATTGATTAGAAACTCAGCTGAACTATTGAATGTAAAACACTGCAATACATCATAATGACAAAAAAAAAATTGGCTAGTGTCAGCTGGAAAGCTGACACCTAATACATCAGTGTGAGACTGTAAGTAAAAAACTATAAGATTCCTTCTTTTTTATGTCTAGACAAAAACAAAATAAAAACCTAAATCAAGCAACTGCAAATATAATTTCATGGTGGTTAAAACCCTACCTGACCGCAACAAATGAATCAGATTGATTTCTTTGTGAAAACAATGTTAGAACTAATGCTGTTAAATGAGCCCAGTGACTGATTGTTAAAGCGACTGTCTCACTACATCATTTTACTTCAGTCCTGTTTTCTTGGTTTCATTTTTGAGTTCAGAGGCATGTTTACTGGCTTCTACTGGTCCGCAGTGATGAGCTACTGAGGACCTCAGGTCTGTAGCTATAGCGACCAGCGCTGGCAGCCTATCAGGAGAGATAGAACAGGTCTGTGGCTATAGTGACCTGAGGAGCTGATGCAGCCCATACAAGAGGGGATATCTCAGAATAGGTAGGACACTGTTAATGGACATATATTACAAAGTGACTTGTTTTTGCAAGATCTTTAACATAAAAAGCAATCCTTGTAGTTAAACAACCTCTTTGAGGACAAAAAAGCATGGATCCTTAAGTCAGAATGGGTTTCATTGGTATAAGTATACCATCACAATTTTTTGCACATAACGGTAACTTTTTAGCACATTTTGATATTCATAATACATAGAGAGAATCCTAAGATATCTAAAATGAATAAAGAATTAAATGTAGTCCCACTTCCACAATCTCATTTTCTGAGGCTGCCCAAGGTATAAAGAAAGTAATTACGAAACTTTCATAGAAAGAAATACTTTTCATAGTTTTTTCTCTTGGGAGAAATATCAGTGAAAGTTGAATGATCAGGATTGCAGTGCAATTTCTTACTCAGCACTAGGTCACAAATGTTTCTGTTGATTACCTATCTTTATGATAAGCAATGAGTAGTTTTGGAGCATGGTCCTACTTTATTCATGCTTGGTTCTCAGACGCTTTATAAGTGTTATAAAAACCCTGCCAGCTCACAAAAATAAAATGCAAACAAAATACATTTGTTGTCAAATTTCTTGCTGTCCCCAAACTTGATTTTCCAAACTGAATGCAATGAACAAGCTGCAGTGATACCATGTCACATGGCTACCTTGATCAGTGGCTACCACTGCATGTCACCTCAAGATGGCTTATAACCAGTGGATATCTTAGGCTGAAGACATGGCATCACTACACAAAATGCAACCACAGACTCTTTGCTAGTCTAGAATACAAAGTAGTGGGATGAGAAATTTTGATAGAATGATATTATTCATAATATTGGGGGAGGCAAAGCTCAGTCCACCCCTGGTCAATATATGTTTTCCACAGGAAGACCATATAGCAAGCAGTATATTAATATGAGAAAAGTTGTATGTCTATTATATAGTTACATAGCTTGTAAGGCCGAAAAAAGACAGATGTCCATCCAGTTCAGCCTATTGTGCTAAAGTGTTAATCCAGAAGAAGGCAAAAACCCCCATGAGGTAAAAGCCAATTGTCCTCATTTTAAGGAAATAATTCCTTCCCGACTCCAATCTGGCAATTAGAATAAATTCCTGGATCAATGACCCTTCTCCAGAATCACTATAATTTGTTATATTATTGCTCTTTAGAAATGCATTCAGACCTTTTTTGATCTCTGGTATTGAATTCCCCATGACAAGGTCCTCTTCAGAGAGGTCCACAGTCTCACTGCTCTTACAGTAAATAATCTTTATGTTTATGTAAAAACGTACTTTCCTCGAGACGTAGAGAATGACCCCTTGTTCTGGATACCATCCTAGGTATAAATAGATCTTGAGAGAGATCTCTATATTGACCTTTAATGTATTTAAACATATTTATTATTTTCCCCCAAAGCCGTCTTTTCTCTAAACTAAATAACATTAATCTTGTTAATCTTTCGGGGTATTGTAGTACACTCAGTCCTTTTATTATTTTTGTTCAAGCTCTACAATGTCTTTCCTGTGAACTGGTGCCCAAAACTGTACACAATATTCCATGTGTGGTCTAAGCATTGACTTGTATAATGGGAGAATAATTTTCTCATCATGTGCATCTATTCCCCTTTAATACACCCCATATTTTTTTTTAAAGAAAATGCAGTGATAAACATTAATGTTATAGGATTACTGAAGTTCAATTTATTTTATATTACATTTTATAAAAATGAACAAAACCATAGATGGCAAAACACATTTGTCATGGGGACTAGAAAATTAAAAGTAGGCTCTGAGTTTTACTTTCTGCCCTACATGCATACAGCATAGCAGCCAAGTATAAGCTTCTGACATGAAGCTCTATCCGTACAGATGGCACAGCAGGAGCATACTGAAAGAGCAAGGGAAGAGGGCAGTTTTGGAGCACTGTATAGAGTGGCTGAATATAGTATTGACATATTAAATGGTCATTGCATGAAGGTTATATCCATATTCACTGTGATACTAAGTCAGAAGAGTGATATCTGCTCATGATCCACACTGAATATAGCCTTGGGGAGACATCTGACTCAACTAAGGGTACTTAGCAAGTCTAGAAAATGTATAGGATATTGATAATATTAAAGCACATCAAATGTTTTGCTTGCTGTATTGAAGTTTGAAAAGTTTGCTATGGTATAATTTGTGCTAGCTGTAATGTGCAGACAGTACCCGCCATGCATGGAGTGAGCTCAGACAGTGAGCCTGCTCCATACTCCCTTACCAACTGCATGATGTAAAGTTACATCATGCGTCAGAAAGAAGTTAAGGTAGTACAAACAGCTATTACAGCTCCTTACCTTCATGGAAGTGAAATGTTGGTAGTTCTATAAATCAGCCGGTAAGAGGTTGGATCATGGAGATGCTTGGAATACTCATAGGCAATTTACACATAATGATGCCCACAGACATGCGGCAAAGGTTTGTTTAATTGGGAAAACACATCAGGGGACTTTCACATGGGCTGGATATGCTGTGGATTTTCCACAATGTAATTGTGTGCAGAACATTTGCAGTGTAATACAGCACCAGTGATCTACATAAAAAATCTATTTCACATACTGCATAACCTGACTTGTGGAGTACATATTAAATTTGCAGCATATCAATTCATGATGTAGATACATTGCAGATTGTATTGGATTTTCCCTATTGACTGGAACAAAGAAGTCAAAATACACAGCAAATTTGCAAAAACTTTTTATTGTTCTAGATTTTGCTGTGAAAACACTGCAGATCTGCAGCAAACTCTATGACTGCTGATCTGTAACACTTTTTTATTTACATTTCCGCACCTAAAGTCATTAGTAGAGATGAGTGAATTTCTCAAACATTCGATCCGCCAAATTTTTGGGCAAAATTCTTTTCGACCCGAGTTTATTTGCAGCGAATCGCATTAAAAAACAGCTATTTACTGGCTGCAGAGAGCCTGTAGGGTGTTGTAGAACATTGTGCCATCCCAAAATATGCTTGGTCTTGATACTTTTGCGTGTTTTGTATGCACCAATTACACCCGCCCTATTAAAATGCTTCACATTCATTTCTGGGCTTTTCCCAGGGGAAAAAAACTGACAAAAAACTGAAGGGGGGAAAGCACCCTGACAAAAAATGTCAGCGCCAGTGAAAGAACCGAGTGGGGGCCCAAGATCCTGCTATAATAATAACAATCTTTTTTTAATAGCCCCAAATTTTTCCCAGACTTTAAAATATAGAGGGAAAAAAACACAGACAAACCAGCTTTATTAAAAAAAAAGCACGAAAAAAATCAAAAACAGGGGGGTGGAGGGTTGCTCGTAAAGGCTTAAATCTATTGGGGTGTATGGGTGAAAAAAAGGGTTACAAGTGCTTGGTTTACAATGGCCCCACCCTTTGTTAAAAAATCTGGGGTGTATACATAAAAAAGGGAAAACCTCCCATCCAACCTACATTATATACGTAAATCCCTTGGGTGGCAAAAAGGGGAAAGTGAGAATGTGGACAGAATTTGGGGGGGGTTTAAACAATTAGGGATCTTGGTTTGGCTTGTTTTAAAAAGTTTTAAGTTTTCAGAGGCATTAAAACTGTAAAGGTTTGGAGTGTCCCTGATCACATGGGGTAACAAAGAACGCAAAAGTGGGTTTTTGGAGCAGGACAGGTAAAAGCAGAAAGGGGGAATGTCACAGCGGGGTCATCGCGAGGCCAGAGCTTCTTGTAAATTAGGGGGCCGTGTGTTGCCCCAAGAAAAACGGTTCCAAAAGGGTTTGCTAAGTATCCACTTTCCCCCGGGGTGACATCTACAACC
Organism: Phyllomedusa bahiana; assembly: GCA_025379985.1. Classification (NCBI taxonomy): domain Eukaryota; kingdom Metazoa; phylum Chordata; class Amphibia; order Anura; family Hylidae; genus Phyllomedusa; species Phyllomedusa bahiana. Next base: position 103,218 of record JAODAL010001208.1, on the reverse strand, counting down.
CGGAAGAGTGGTGCACCCGTAAGACAAAACCCCTTTAGTTGGGTTCCCCGGAGCGGGTTTTCGGGGGCCCCTACCTGTCCTAAAAGCCTCTGTCCTTTTGGTTACAGAGAACTACTAGTGCTGTGGGTCTCGCTATATACAGTGAGGCGAACTATTTGAGGACAGTGGGCAGCAAAAAGTGGGGAAGACACCCGCTTTTTGCAGAAGTGGGAAAAAATGTGTGAGGAGAGGGGGAGGGGGGGTTATGTTGCGAGTGGTCGGCTCTGTACAGCGAACGTTGAGGACGACGCGGTGAAGGAAACACAAATCGTTAGCGTCCCCACTTGGGAGCCGGGGTGAAGCAAGAAGGGAGAAAAAGGTTTTTGGGTTTGCCCTAGTTAAAAAAGGATAAATTGCCCAAAGGGAAAAATTCACCCCACTCATGCCCCCTTAACCCCCCCTTTTTCCCTGGGATGAAGTGGGCCAGGTGGTCGCTCCTTGACTCCCCCATCGCCCCACCCCCGGGAAAGCAAAGGCTTCATCATCATGATCGGGAGAAGAGAGCGGCAGCTTGTGTGTCAGGCAGTGGCATAGCCGGCAAGTTGGTAGTGTGGCCGGGAGTCAGCAGGGTGGCAGCAGTGCGAGCTCGGGAGCCAAACGGCCGATTTAGCCACCTACTTTGAGGTCCGAAAGTGAGTGCAGGGGCTCTCGAGGAGGGCGGGGTAACAGTCAATGCGGAGAGGGTGGTAAAATTTATTTCAGCGTGTGGGTAATTTGACAAGACACCGAGGAGGCGAAGGGCTTTAGTAGAATCTGTGGGCAAAAGTAAAGCGTGATCGGGAAAACCTAACGTTGGCACCAAGCCCTGCTCAACATGCAGGTCACCATACAGGGCCTGGGAGAAACTGTTCAGGTGGTGGTCCACCCTGTCCCAGCAACCAGCACACCCGGGGCACCCCCCCATTTCAGGCAGTAAGGCCCCACCACCTCTGCAAAGAAACTCCCTGTCTTTCACATCATTACCGGTCCAGATGCTCCTGTCGTGCCCAGGGCCCGCTGCTTGGATTTGCCAAAAGGGCAGCGATTGTTACCATCCCAAAGGAGGGCTTCTGGCTCTCCCCCCCTTTGACCCTCGTTCCGGGGGGATTTTTTCACCCGCCAAGACGGGGACAAACTCAAGTACTATAGAGACATCCATTGTAGCAGTTGGCCGCTGCCCATTGCGCCATCGTCCCCTCCTTAGAAAGGGTTTACGGGTGGTAATCAGCACTCAGTACCCCTGCCATGGGTGCTGTGGGGGGATGAAGGGTTAGGAGCGTACCCGCCCCATCAGCAGAACCTGAGTCTGGGGAATTGTTTATGAAAACTTTCTTCATCCCTAGTGTTTAGGTACCACCAGGAGCAGCCTGGAGCAGACTTGCCCGGTTTTTTTTGGTACCTGCCTCAGTTATTTCTGATGTGCCCCCCTGGCCCCAATCTGTGCCGTGTCCCTTTAACCACCCACCAGGGCTGGTATTTACACCCCCCTCCCCCCTCTTCACTGGGCTATTATGTTGCCCTTTTGATGCTGCTCCCCCTCACCCTCAGGGCCCCCATGCTGCTGGTCATCTCTAGGTAGTCACCCTGTCACTTTGGGGTTGTGTTGTTTTCTGCCCCCTTTCATTATGTCACCAGTGCCCCACCTCAAAAAATTTTTACATTGTTTCCCCTCCGGCTTGATGCTGCTGCCCCCTCCACATGTGATTTGTGCCCGTCTGTGGCCTATCATGCTGCTGCCAACTGACCACTCTCTCGTCGACCACCCCCAAAGTGGTTTTCTAATGCTTTTTTCACCCTCCCCACTTTATGAAATTTTGGGTTTTTCCCCCTTTTTTTAATCTGTCACAAGGGAAAGAAAAGGACAAAAAACAAACATTGTGTTTTCGGAGCGCCCTAAAAACTGTATGACATGGTCCCTTTTTATCAGGATTGTAAAATGAGTAGGTAAGGCAAAAACAGGAGTCGATACAAAAACCATGAAAAAATTTTCCCTTTAAACTTTTTTTGGATAAACTCCTGTTTCTTTTTGTTTTGGCAATGTTTGGGTTTTGACCCCGAAAGCGGGCACTGAAGGATCAAAAAGGAATTTGCAAAATATTGAATCAATGGGAAAATTATGATAACATCCCCCTTTCACTTTTTGGGGGGGGGGGGAGGGGTCTACATGTATCACATTTTTAAAAGAATCCCCCAAAATTGAAAAAAAATTTCGTTTGCAAGAACCAATATCCCCAAAAGACTGGAGTGGGGTGCTTTGAGATGTATGTAGGGCTGAAATAACAAAACTGATTTGACACAGAATTCTCCCCAAAAAGTGAATAAATTAAATTTTTGGCCACAGATTAAAACCCCCCCGGTCTGAAAATTGATGGGGTTTCAAGGTGTAGTGGCGAAATACAAACCCTGTATTGACTCAAATTCCCCACAAAACAAGAGGAGAAATTAACCTTTGGTATAAAATACCCTACAGAATGAATGAGATGAAATTCAGGTGGATATGGGGTAAAAATACACACACCCTATATTTTACTCCAAATTACCCCACAATCAAGAAGCTTAATGAACCTTTGGGTATAAAATACCCTACACAGTGAACCAGGTGGAATTCAGGCGTATATAGGGCAGAAATACAGACACCCTGTATTTTAGTCCAAATTTCCCAACAATCAAGAGGTTAAATTAAGCCTTGGGTATGAAATACCCTACTGAACAACCAGATGTAAACATTGTTTATGTGAAGTATGTTAAACGACACTAAAAATACAATTATACAGAAGATGTTTGGCTCTCAAGACACAGTACTATTACAGTGTTATTTCTGCCATTCGGTCTAAATAACCTTTGACAATGCTGGAAATAGGTGGTAAACACAATTGGTACTGTACATATGAGAACAGTATGACAACAGATCATGTCCAACTAATCTCACGGATTTATTTGACTGATTTATTTGACTATGTGACAAAAGTGTTGGGTAAAGGTGTTGCCATGGATATGTCAGCAAAGTCCTTGATACAATTCCAAATAAAGGGCTAATAGGAAAGTTATTGAAAATCAGACATTATCCCTGGATTGATCAGTAGATCTGTAGTTGGTAAAGGTGAGATGTCAGAGTGTTGTACCCTGTTTCCCCGATAGTAAAAACACCCCATGTAAGAGTAGGGGGGTTTGGGGGGGTCGACTAAGTAAGACGTACCCCCAAAGAAGAGTAGAACTGTACTTTGTCGCGCCGGGCGTGTGTGGCCCCGGGCGCCGCAGGGACGTTCGTAATTTCGGCTCCCAGGGAGCGAAATAGCTGAATGCCAATACAGGCACATGTCCCGGGGGTGGTGGCCCGGCACTGTGGCCGTTCTTCAATATTTGCGATTTCCCCCGGGGCTATAGGGGAAGAGATACCCCCTCGGGGCAGAGGCGAGCGCCCGTTCTCCCCATGGCCTCCGGGCGACCGCAGACTCGCGGCTGTCCGGAGCTCCCGTATCACGTGCGTGCGCAGCCATGATGTCACCCGCCTGTGCCGGAAAAAATAGAGCAGAGCGGGAGAGCGGGAGGGAGCAGGGGGTATCCCGCTAGTGATTGTTGTTTTTTTTTTTTGAATTATTGCCCAAGCCGCCCATCCGCCCTATACCTGCCTCAGCTGCCTATACCTCCTACACTGCCTATACTGCCTACAGTGCCTATCCGCCTTTAACCTACCCTTAAAACCCGCCTACAGTGCCTATACCCGCTACAGCTGCCTTATACCTGCCCCTTTTACCCGCCCCATCCTGCCTAAGCTGCCTTACTGCCCTTTATACCCGCCTACAGCTGCCTATCCCGCCTAAGCGCCCATACCTGCCCTAACCCGCCTACAGTGGCCTATTCCCGCCCACAGCTGCCTATACTGCCCCACAGTGCCCATACTGCCCTATACCCCCCTACGCCGGCCCCTTTCCCGCCACAGCCTGCCCTATACCTGCCCATGGGGCCCATATATTTTTCCCAAAATAAAACATACCCCAAAAATAAAACATAGTGGACTTTTGGGGGTAAAAGAATGTAAGACGCTGTCTTACTTTCGGGGAAACACGGTAGATAATGGTGTGCATACTGAGCAGAGACTGGTTACAAGAGTTTACCTCAAGGTTATGTTCTGGGTCCTGTTCTTATAAATATGTTTGTAAGTGACTTTGGATAAGGTTTGATGCGTAAGCTTTACCTATCTGCCAATGACACAAAAGTGTTAAATATGCTTGATACTCCTAGATGCATTTGTAACATTGAGAATGGTTTAGTTTTACTGGATAAATGGTCTAAACAATGTAATATTCAGTTAAACGCTTCCACAAAATAAAATAATGCAGTTAGGGAAAAGGAATCCTCTGTCTGATTAATATATAAGTAGTTCTGTGTCAGCCAGGACTACAAAAAAGGACTTACGGGTCATATCTGAAAGCTTTAAAATGAGGTATCAGTGCAGACAAGCATCAGGGAAAGCAAGTTGAATGCTTGGCTGCATAGCTAGAGGTATGACCCGCAGAAAAAGGAAGGTTGTGATTCCACTGTATAGAGTTCTAGTAAGACCATAGCTGGGAGCAATGCATTCAATTCTGAAAACATCCAGGTATTGAAAAAACTGAACAGGTCTAAAGACAGAGGCATAATTTAAACCTTTAAATAGCGTTGGGTGGGAGGCTGTTCCCACATTCCAGGACAGGCTTTGAGCAGGTCTCCGGAGGCCTATTAAAAACCTCTTACTTCAGACATCAGGGGGTGTGGTTGGCTACCTGGAATGAGGAGCCACGATTGAGCCACGGAGTAGGCTCTTATCCCCCAGGCTTGAGGGAAGCCTGTTACGTATATGGTGCCTGTGTTTTGGTGGTGATAGGTCCAGACCACATTAGTGAGGGTCTCTACTTATGTATAGTTAGTAGCCAGACTGCCTAAGTTTTGGGTGTTTTGTTTGTTCTCTTGTGTACTGACCTGTGCCTGAATAAAACTGGCTGAGGCCAGTTTAAAGATATAGCCCTGTGTCGGAGTGACCTGTGTGCCGCAACCGTCTTATGAAAGGGCGGCGATCCAGTGAGCTAAACGTGACACCCAGGATGGTTCAAGATGTCGTCCGAACATATGTGAATGTTCACAAGGGTTAAAAAAATTCAGGGGGGAAGTGTCTTTCATAATCTATAGACAAAAAAAACCCAAGGGGGAGTATCTGAAATTAGTTGGGAGGAAGATCTGAAGTAATGTCAGAAAAGATTACTATACCTTCCAGTAGATGTCACTGACATGGTAGTGACATAGATTAAGAGAAAGCTGTGGTGTTATGGTCAGCAGACCAGCAAGGATTTTCCATACTATGTCAGTCTTCTTCGTTGTGTTTCTTAAGTGTCACACAGCAACTATTCATGTTCTTTGCATGACAGATGACCATGCTTTGCAGCTTTGGCTCCTTCAGTGAACTGGCTATTGTTGTTCACTGTATAGTGATTGCTCTGTCTTCAGGGCTTGTCTAGTAATCTACTAAGTGTTTGCATTAAGGACTAGAGTTCTAGTTGCTTCTTGTCAGACTAACCTTACTCTGTGGAGTTTGTTGTAGTCTGTTGGAAGCTCAGTATTTATGCTTGTATAGTTTTGCTGTGTTCTTCCTAACTAATATTTGGGTCCTAAAGCTACTTGCTATATCATAGGAAGTTTCAGTTTAGGGATGTCTTTACGGTTATCTTTAGGGATAGAATACAGTCAGAGGGGTTTTTGTGTCAGATGTCAGGAATATTTGCGAAAAATTCTGAGAGCTAGCTTATGGTTAGTTATCAATTATTATTGTCTTGCTTCAAGATCACTCCCTCATGTTGTTACCACTAACCATGTTACTGCCATCACATCTGTCGTCTGTCCCCTTAATCATCTAATGGTGAGTCCATTTAATTTTTTTTAGATAGTATAGTATAGTTGTTGCTTGAGACTGCTAGTTCTCTTTATATCTAGAGTTCACCTGTGTAGAAGAGCATGACCATTGAGACTGCTGTTTGGGCCAAGACTGAGCTAGGTAATTTACATCACTGACAGTAAAAGCAGTGACAGTGACTGTTGACAACAGTGAAGAGCAGCCAGTAGATAGATTACTGGTGCAGGAGTCGAACATCGTAAACAAACCATAACAAGCAAGTATCACTTACAGTGGGTACGGAAAGTATTCAGACCCCTTTACAGTTTTCACTCTTTGTTTCATTGCAGCTATTTGGTAAGATCAAAAAAGTTCATTTTTTTGCTCATTAATGTACACTCTGCACCCCAACAAGAAAAACTGAAATATCACGTGGTCATAAGTATTCAGACCCTTTGCTGTGGCACTCATATTTAACTCACATGCTGTCCATTTCCTTCTGACCCTCCTAGTGATGGTTCTACTCCTGTACTGGAGTCCAGCTGTGTTTAATTAAACTGATTGGACTTGATCAGGAAAGGCACACACCTGTCTATATAAGACCCCACAGCTCACAGTGCATGTCAGAGCACATGAGAATCATGAAGTCTAAGGAACTGTCCAAGAAGCTCAGAGACAGAATTGTGGCAAGGCACAGATCTGGCCAAGGTTACAAAAGAATTCCTGCAGCACTCAAGGTTCCTAAGAGCACAGTGGCCTCCATAATCCTTAAATGGAAGAAGTTTGGGATGACCACAACTCTTCTTCGACCTGGACGTCCAGCCAAACTAAGCAATCGTGGAAGAAGAGCCTTGGTGATAGAGGTAAAGAAAAACCCCAAGATCACTGTGGCTGAGCTCCAAAGACGCAGGATGGAGATGGGAGAAAGTTTCACAAAGTCAACTATCACTGCAGTCCTACACCAGTCGGGGGTTTATGGCAGAGTGTGCCGGCGGAAGCCTCTCCTTAGTGCAAGACATATGAAAACCCACATACAGTTTGCAAAAAAACACATGAAGGACTCCCAGACTATAAGAATTAAGTTTCTCTGGTCCGATTAACTTTTTGGTTTTAATTGTAAGCGGCATGTGTGGAGAAAACCAGGCACTGCTCATCACCTGCCCAATACAATCCCAACAGTGAAACATGGTGGTGGCAGCATCATTGGGGGTGTTTTTCAGCTGCAGGGACAGGATGACTGGTTGCAATTGAAGAAAAGATTAATGCGGCCAAGTACAGAGATATCTTGGATGAAAACCTCTTCCAGAGTGCTCTGGACCTCAGTCTGGGCTGGAGGTTTTTCTTCCAACAAGACAATGACCCTAAGCACACAGCTAAAATAACAAAGCAGTGGCTTCAGAACAACTCTGTGACCATTCTTGCCCTAGCCCTGACCTAAACCCAATTGAGCATCTCTGGAGAGACTTGAAAATGGCTGTCCCCCAATGTTCACCATCCAACCTGAGGGAACTGGAGAGGATCTGCAAGGAAGAATGGCAGAGGATCCCCAAATCTAGGTGTGAGAAAACTTGTTGCATGAATCCAAGACGACTCATGGCTGTAGTAGCTCAAAAGGGGGCTTCTACTCAATACTGAGCAAAGGTTCTGAATCTTTAAGACCATGTGATATTTCAGTTTTTCTTGTTTAATAAATATGCAAAAATATCTACATTTCTATTTTTGATGGGGTGCAGAGTGTACATTAATGAGCACAAAAATTAACTTTTTGGATCTTACCAAATGGCTGCAATGAAACAAAGAGTGAAAAAGTTAAAGGGGTCTGAATACTTTCCGTATCCACTGAATCTGCAGAATGTTGGTCCGTGAAGAAAGGTCTGCAACTGCTTTAAAATGTGCTCATGCAACTGGACTGTGCTGTAAAGTGAGAACCGCCAAGGTCAGTGCAATTGTACATCTGTTAGTGTAACCACCATGCTTCTAGTGCCTCATTCCAGAAAAGCCTGCTTGAGGTCCACTGCAAGAACTGTGTCTGTCAAATTACTGCTGTGCGATCACCACTAGACTCCACACAGCAAAAGCATTAGCCCATTGCCATAACAACTCACTCGGCCCCTGTTACAGCCTTACTCATCACACTTTCACATCTGAGGCACACAGTACTGGTTAGGATGTTTTAATAGGAAGCCATCACGGTTATGGTGTGTGTTAAAAAAAATAAATAAAAGGAACAAAAGCAACCTCACAAACAACATACGCGCTCTACACATTTGTTTCTTTATTTGCTGCCCATGGTAAGCAATGTTTAAATTTTTAGGGGCTTCTGGAATAGTTCTCTAAAGGCGTTTTACATTTTTGTTAATTCCAAATGTGAAGCCAGCTTGTATAGGGCACTTTCATAGAAATGAATGGGGAGAATTGGTCAAGCGCGGCCACCTTCACACTCATAGCATAGACCTGGAAATAACAAGATGGCAAAACCCTTTAAAGGGCCAGTAATTGGCTAATTGTCGGGCGCTGACCCTATATCTAGCCACCTCCTCCTTAACTCCTTGCCAGATCGTTGGTCTGTTTTCCTTGGAATGACCTTGTTTTTCCATGTACCAGACCTTTTTGCTACTGTTTTCTGACAACGTGGAATGCTGCCTGCCCTGACCTTTCTGCCTGTTCCCAACCACGTCCTCCCTTGCCGATTCTGTACCACAATGCACCCCTGCTGCCGCCGCAAGCAAGTTGTGTCAGGAGTAGTGACCTGCTAGTCTCCCACTGCAGAAATCCGACCAGCCTCACGGCGGGCTCTGGTGAAAACCGGGAGGCTAGTTAGACTGACGTGGCTTACACCATCGATCACCATGGTCCAGAGAATCTACTTTCTGTTGTGACAGTATTCTGCAAGTTGGTACAATTCCAGTAATACCAAGTATGTAGCATTTCCGTTTGTCCTAGTATTTTTTTTTTAAAGTGTCTACTTTATAACTTTGCACTGCAGCCACATTTTCTACGACCGATAACTTTTTTTTTCCAGCAATGGACCCGAGTGGGAGTTCATTTTTTGTGGGCTAAAGAGTAGTTTATATTAGTTTCATTTTAGGATACATGCAACTTTTTGATCACCTTTTATTCCAGTTTTCTGGGGACATGAAATTACCGAAAACTGCAATTTTGGCATTGGGAGTTTTTTTCTACAGTGTTCACCATATAGAATAAATGATGTGATATTTTAATAGATCGGACTTTTATTAATGTGGCGATACCAATTATATGTAACTTTTAATTTTTTTTATTTGTAAAATGGCAAAAGGGGGTGTTTTGAACTTTATAATATTTTTGAATATTTAAAATTTTATTTTTAAAACATTTCTTACAATTTTTACACTTGGTCAAGAACCCTAAGGGGCCTACATGTACACTAGGGGCCTTGATTAGTTGTACATCCTTCTGCATTATACAAATAATTCAGAAGGGTGTACCAAGATGATGCTCCTATTACTTCCTGCCTGAGACAGACAGTAATAGGAACAGTAATATGTCAGCTGCAGAAGCCTTCAGTAGGCTCCCGTCTGCCATGGCACCCGCCATCTCGTTGCAGGAAGGCCAATTGACATCTAAAAGGTTAAATATCAAAAGTTTATCTAAAGGGTTAGCTGTGATGCCTGCTGTTAACGGTGGATATCAGCTGTAATTAACAGCTGGCACCCGATGTGTATGGAATGGGCTCAGTGAGTGAGTTGCACCATACATCGTTGCTGACATTGTGATGTACTTGTATGTCAAATGTCAGTAATGGGTTAATGCATGTAAGTCATTTCACACGTACAATAAATTTCCCAAATTGTGGTACTTGATATTCTTAGGGTTTAGCTAGTCCTGCTTTAATTCACAAAGGTTAATTTTATCCATCTAAATGTAGAGGTAAAAGTTATACAGGTATTGGAAGATTGGTGAGATTTATCCCAACCAGCTTTACAACTCAACAGGGTGTGAAAATGAAAGGACAGTTAAATAAATCTACCCTAGAATAATATTGATCCTCTCAATCCTAGACTGAAAGAGTTTAACTGCTCTGATACATTACATGAAATACCATGGTTGTAGTTCTAGTGATTTTATATGGTTGGAAATGCTGACAGAATAAAAAAAAAATTCAGTTTCACATAATAAAATATATATTTTTTTTATTTGAGTTATAAGTTTGGCCACTTATTTCCATGAAGAAGTTCAAGACCTGATCATTTTCCTTTGCTAACACCAGACACAGTATAATTTTTTGCAGTAGATGTGGATTTCAAAGTTATCTATTTATTCTCAAATACATTTTGTGTCCTTTTTTCAATGATACATATGGTTTTATTTCAAGGCTAATCTTATGTTGGTATATTTTAGTTGTTTGGTGATTTTTCTATTGTTACCCAGTGTAAACTATGGGTACGTCCATGCGTCAAGGGTTTTCAGTTGGTTTTCGGATTTGAAAACTGTCTGAAAATCGTCTGTCAACCATCCCCACAGACTTAAAGGGGTTTTTGCGTTTCACCATTTGGCAGCCATTAATGGTGGTTGCTAAGCAGAGCTTGTGAAATGGAGGGACGTGTTTCTCCTCCCAGCAGGGTATATCTTCTCTCTCTGCAGACACGCCCCAAAGTGTGCACATAAGAATTCATTCTGTGCGAGCTGGGGGAAGGGAGAGGTTCTCAGCTGTCTTTGGAAGTGAAAAGCTAAGTGTAACTCCATAGTGTATATCTACATTTTTCGCTCTCTCTACAAACTTTGTAATTAGAATGGACATTTGACATTCAGGACTTTGGGAAATATGGGTAAGTTTTTTTTCTGTCTCTCTCTCTCACACAGTGATATATCCTGCAAATCATTACACCTCTGACCTCTACAGATCTGCAGAACAAAACTTTATGCTTTATCTGTTTGTGTTTACATGGGACTGCACATGATCTCTCTTTCTGCTGCAGGACCTCTGACCGCTGTCAGTGAAAATCTCCCCCGCACACAATGTTGCACCTACCACTGCTTGCTGTCAGTGAATCAATCTCTCTCGTCCATGCACACAACCCCTTGCGCACTCCTGTTCCCTGCATCATCCTCACATGCACAATCCCGTTCACGACCTGGGCTCAGTCTTCATTGCTAAGCTCTAATGAACAACCCGTTCTCTTAAACCATAGCACGTTGCTTATGGTAACCAAGGACGTACATGCTTGAATTTTTGGTTCCCTCCTTTTAAACTATGATCTTCGTAGCGAGAAAACCCCTTTAACTAGAAAATCCGCAGAGTAATCTACACTGCACGGTTTTCTACTGGGTGGATTTTCACACTGTTGCCATTCTGAAAAACTTGGAACATGCACAATCTTCAGCCCGGTATTGAGGCAGAAGCTGTGCTATTCAATGGTTAAAGGAGACAGCCGAATCCACAAAAAGCAGATAGAACCGTCCCCCAAAACCATTCAAAAGATTATAAAATACCAACCGACTTCTTAAACTGAATCCTTCCGGATTCCTCCTACACTAATAGGACTCTTGCAGCTACAGTAGGAACCTCCTCCACACTTTGTCAGCTAAGGGAGATCAAGAAAGCTAAACTTTAGTCTGCCTTGTAAGCAATTTTCTAAATAATATAAAGGAGAGTAAAATTAGTGTGTTTCCATCTGTGTTGGTGTTATTCAAGGGCATAAAAACTGGATAGTGCCAACAATGCCAATATACTCTAGAGAAAATCAGTTTCTAAGATATCACATGCCATTTAATATTCAGTGTAATACTCCATACGAATAGGCTACATAATGCCATATTGTCAGCTTCCAGTGTGTAAAGAACTGTATAATTAAAAGTTACACAAATGTAAAAAAAATACTGTTTCAATTCCTCATGAAATTCAAACTCTCTTCTTGCTGTTCGCTGATACTAATATTTGTAACAAAAATAAATCCTGTTTACACAGTTGATTAGCTTTCTAGGTATTATTCTAGGTATAAAATTCTCACTCAATTAGCTTGAAACCCAGGAGAGGAAAAAGATTTAGGCTGCTTCATTTGGCTCACAGAGGTATGACTAAGCTGATAGTCCCCAACCTGTGACATCATTGCACAACTAAATTGAAGATTCAATTGTTTCCACTTGGATGATATCATTTACATAAAAAGTGTTATATATATACAGTCGAGTCACATCATTATGAGCTCAATCTAGTCCCCAAAGTTACCATCATGTGCAGCATGGACAGCAGCTAGACGGACTGGGAGTGACTCATTAATGTCTTGGTAGGTTGACACAGGTATCTGGAGCCATAGTGACTGCAATGTATCCTACAGCTGTTGGTGGGTGTGTGGGGGGAGGATGCATAGAGCAAACACAAAGATTGAGGTGGTCCCACAGATGCTTAATTGGGTTCAATTCTTGGAAATTAGGAGATCAGGGTAGTACTTGAAAGTCTTGGTCATGCTCTTTGGACATTTGTTGGAGATTTTTAGCCATTGAGCATGTTGCATTGTCTTTCTGGAAGATCCCATCTGCCACAAGAAAAATGTATGAGTGTAAGTGATCAGAAAGAATAGATTCATACCCAAATTGGTTGACGGTGCCTTCCACATGGTTGACTGGGTCCAGAGAATGCAACCAAAACAGTCTCTAGGTCATAATACTGCCACCACCAGCTTGCGTTCTTCCAGAAATCAATAAAAGGTGTTTGTTATTTGATATTTCTCATCTGACACACCAACGTCAATCCAATTGATGAAGTTAAAATGTATCTGAGAAGGAAACCATTTGCCAATCTAATTCCAGTACTGCAGAGAAAATTAAATCTTTTTCAGTCAATGCAACTTTATTGGGGTTTGCTGAGCTGCCGTTTTAGACACAAATCTGGTAGCCTTCTAGCTCATTTTAGCAGTGCGTGGCTCCATTGAAGTGTGTCAGCCCACCCTTCCATAGCCGATATTCACCTCTCACATCAATGACACATGATGCTTCGCAGTTTCCCTGTTACTTATTCATAATGGTGCCATTTCTCCACTCGCGATACACAAAGCAGCATGCAAACAATTCACAAACAAAAGTTTCAGAAATACTGTCACTCTTGGTCCAAAAGTTAATAATTAGCCCTCTTTCAACTCTCATTAGTCATTACCCTTAACAGTAAGGAGGGATATTTCTGCACACCGCTTATCACACACCCTATATACCTACAAAGCCAGCTCTCGACACGTGACCTCCTTCATGAGCTATGCGCTGCCATTGTCAAAAGCAGGAAATGGTCATAATCATGTGACTTGACTGTGTAATATTATAATTAAAAACTAAAACTCCCAGCATGCCTTGACATCCTGTGGTTGACACTTTGTAATAAATCCTCATCTATAAACAAGAGTAAGTCAGGATGTGTTTTCATCATGGGTAAACGGACATTATGAAATAAAAAGTATATGACAATGTTGCACATTCAATATATTCATAATGTAACAATAAAGTGGGACAATTAGTTTTGAAAACATAAGGCTGCATGCCTATATGGTATTTGTTGGGGTATCGTGGAAAAAAGGTACCCCGATGGATACCTCGACACACCGATACATCTGCTCTATTATCCCCTATGAGGCCTGCTGCGGTGTGTCCCTGTAACCGCTGGGGCACTTTTTTTTTTTTACAGATAACCCGAACATACACAATAACGTCCTGTGAACCCAGCCTAACTCAGTTGTTTGTAGCAAAAAAATTTCAATGGAACCAGCAATTTTTCAGTGGTAAAACCAATTTATTAACATCCATAAATGCAGAGGGTACAACGATAAAAACCAACGCGTTTTGGGCATTACATATGGCCGTGAGCAAGGGCAGTATGTAACGCCCAAAACGCGTCGTTTTTTATTGTTGTACCCTCAGCATTTATGGATGTGAATAAATAATTTGGTTTTACCACTGATGAATCGTTGGTTCCATTGAAACTTTTTTGCTACGTGTATTGTTTGGCTTGAAGCTGGGAGCCTAGGAACTGTGCGGAGAGCAGCAGTGGAGACCATTCAATGAGTGAAACAGGTGCGAGAAGTTAAGCAAAGCGGTGAACAAAGCGGTGAGCTACGTTTAACCTTACTACAGTTTGCTTATTTAACTCTATCCAATCAGGTTTTGACATACTTCAACAATCTAATTGATCTTTTTGTCCTACAAGACTCAGATTATCTCCTTTCTACAGGAAATCCCAGTGATGATGGCTTCATATTAATGACTGATACTATGAGACATGATCTCCCTGTACACCGCTAACAATTCAACTATGACATAAATGCAAGGCTCAGCTCAGATGCATAACTTAAAGCTCCTGGGCCCTAGTGCAAAAAGTGAAACAGCCCCCCCAGCTACTACATGCCGCTTACAATGTTGGTGTCTCCTTATGTGCAGAAGGGCTTTTGGGCCTCCTCAGGCTGCAGGGCATGATAGCGACTGCTAACTCTACACCCCCTATAGCTACCCCTCTGGCTCAGCTGAAGATTGATAACTTTTTTTTCTGTCTGTTAACACGTATTGCTTTGTTTTTTTACTGTGATAGAAGATGTATGTTTCAATATTAGTTTTATAACTGTTTGCTCTATATCTGACCCAAAAATGAATGTTGGCAGTCTGACCCTGAAAGAAGTGCTGCATGACAAGATGAACAGAAATAAGAAACATCCCGATGCAATTAGTTTTTGGATGGTTTCTAAAAGATTAATGGTTTGACAAAGCTTGTGTACTTTCCCACCAGCTCTATAACAAAGTGCATTGTTACTTGACATAGTTCTGTGAAACAGAGGACTTTTGTTAGCCATTCATTACTACAATTCATTAATAAATGCACATCTTGACCACAAGCAAAATGCTTCACTCTGCATTATTTATGAAGTTCGTTAAACTAATTTTTATACAGCATTTCTGCCCAAGCATTAACGGGCATAGCTAAGAATAATGCATAACGTGGTATTTTCCACATTAATTTTAATGAGCTGTAGCCTTATAACAAGCATTTATCACATTCAATTTACTAGCCTTTTATACGGAATTACTAAACAGTATTTTAGATTACATAAAATATGACTGTTTATAATTCTGGCAGAACAGTGCACAGTATACCAATATATAAAATATGAAGAATTTTGTCAGTCATTTTATACCAACCCTTTATGAGACAATCATTGACTTTATAGTTCTAGTTGTACACAAAAAATATGTGGTTTTCTACACGACACACATCTAGTCACTTACCAATATTTGGAAAAGAACCCTTTCTACATTAGTAATTTATTCATGCTAAATGTCAGGGTAAGAGTATTATTTATTTATTGCTACATACATGTATAATGTGTGCATTGACCTGAATAACTCAAAACTAAAGCTAAATGAGGGCAGCAACACTCAGAAGAGGTGGTGGAGTGGGACATTTGAAAGCAACACAGCAGCTAAAACCTGTTCAATTGTCAGCTTTAAAGTGCAATATAACTAAATATACAATAAAAGTTAAATAAATAACAATTCTGAACCACAGGAACCTAGTATCAAAGTGATTTTCCCAACTCAATGCATATGGCTTTATGCCTGGACTTCAGTTCTTATTGCCATAGAGAGGTTTCCACCCTCCCGCTATGATAGGGCATATGGACAGGAGCTGAAGGGATTGTCCAAGTCAATACTGAAATATAATTTGTTGCTGCTGCACGAAAACAATAAAAAGTCATACTTACCTTCTCATCCACCTCTGCTCCAGTGCTGTGGGTGTTCTTCCTGGGTCTTCTGTTTACTTCCAGCTTCCAGTGGTCACCTTAAAGAGGTTCTCCAGGATCTTTTTATTTGTTATAGAGCTCACAACTTAATTGTATTGAATTTTGTAATTCATACTCATTAAAAATTATTTACCTGTTCTGCTTTGCAAAACCAGACAGAGAACACTTTAAGCTGCTTCCTGCATACCATCCATTGTCGTCCATTGACCATGTGGCCTCAATGGACATTTTGTCATCACTCAGTGGGTGAGCTTTGAAGCCAGGCTTAGCTCAGAAAACACTCCCTTGAAGTGGGAGTGACCTGAGCAGAGAAAGATCAGACTGTCTCTAGTGACTCATCAGTCACTTTGTAAACAGAGGTGCTGACAGGAATGTAATCTGTACAGAGCTGGAGGGGGACGAAGGTATACACATACAGTGATAACTATGTGCACATAACTCATCACTGCAAGCTGCTAGAGTCTAGGTGCCTTCATTATTATGGTTTTTACCTCTCCTGATAAGAGGAAATGTCTTTTTGATAAATTTGCTAAATAGACCTTTTCACCTGGTCAGAAGACCTGCATTGTTCTGCTGAACGTGCATTAGGATCTCTGTGATTATCCAGAAGCAGTCAGAAAAAAGTCTGCCTACTGCTCTTTATATAATAGTGGTTCCAGGGTAAAGTGTTATGAGATTCTTCCCTGACATCACTGGGTGCAGGGATGATCCCCTACAGCACTTACATAGAAATATATAAACCAAATCATATATATTTGTATTACATATATTATGGGATGAGGGAGGATTTTTATTTTTTTTTAAATGGTACAAACTGATTGCTGCACTGTAATATGCATATAGTCTGCTGCAGGCAACCAGAAAGTGAATTGGAGCAGAGATGCAGGGGCATGATAAGTCTGAGAATGATGATGTAAGTGTGTACGGGCCGAACAGTGCTCGGAGGATTAGGGGACTGGTTCAGGGAATTCCTAGATTTTAATTGCAATGGATTCTGAGACTTGTAGGAAAGAAATGCTGGAAAACTACTGACACTCTCACAAGCAGGAAGTTTCACTGATCTTATGATACATGAATAAGGAGGCAAAAAAAAAGAAAAGAAATACATGAAGATAGTGGAATAGCTTTACTTTTCAATATAATGTTGTTCTTTGAAATAATTAAACTCCTGGATAACCCCTTTAAGCATGCTGCAGTCACTGACTAGCTGCAATGGTCAGGTGTCATTGCGTGACATCACTGTTTGGAATATTTACTTCGGAACAGCAATGTCAGGAAATGACTTGTGATCAATGCAATCAGCTGCAGCAGTACTCACCAGCTGACCGCCGGGAGACAGAAGTTAAAGGGGTTGTCCGGTAAAAAAATAAATAAAAATCATAAGTCATTTGGGCCAAGAAGGTCTAAAATAGAAAAAACAACAATACTTAAAAAAATGCCCCCTGCCGCTTTCACTCCCAAGCTCACCGAGACCCCGCTCCTCTTCACTTCTAGGTTCTTGCCCCAACTTAGAAGAGAGGATTGCGCTCTCTTCACTTACAATAGAGAGTAACATTGTAATATGTCGGGATGAGAACCCAGAAGTCAAGGGGAGCTGTTCGCCGGGAGCATGGGACTAACAGTGACTAGGTATGTATCTTTTTTTTTCTGCTTTGGACCTCCATGGCCCCCAATAACATATACATTTTTACCAGACAACCCCCATAACAAAAGGCCAAATAAGAGAATCTGCAGCACTAGAACCAAGGTGGGAGGGGAGGGACTTTTTAAAATATTTTAGGCAGCATCAATTTATTTTAATATATTGACCTGGACAATCCCTTTACGACAATTGTTATAAATCTTACCAGAATGACAAGTATTCTAGGTCAAAGAGCCAAATGGTCTTGTTAGATGTTGACTGCCAAAGCAACAGCTCGGACCAAACTATATAGTCAGCAAATGTAAAATTTAACATCATTCGGTTAGCAAAACTGTCAACATGCTAAAATTAATAGATCTGTTATTCATAAAATAACCCAGTTTGTTTCTATTTACATAAATTAAGTAAATTATTTTGCGCATGAAATGTTGATTATGCAAGATTATTAAAACACAATGAAAGGTTACAGTCATATGAAAAAGTTTGGGCACCCCTATTAATCTTAATCATTTTTAGTTCTAAATATTTGGGTGTTTGCAACAGCCATTTCAATTTGATATATCTAATAACTGATGGACACAGTAATATTTCCGGATTGAAATGAGGTTTATTGTACTAACACAAAATGTGCAATATTAGTTATTAGATATATCCAGTTCAAGAATAAGCTTTAACTGTCCTTTTAGAACGGGTTTTGGGAAGAGGTTTACATTTTACGAACAATCTGTTCGACACTATATTAACGTTATATTAAGTGCTAGAGTTGTGTAATTAATGATATTCTCATCATTTAGGAAGGTCCGGAGACAGCACCGGAAGATTTCAAAACACACCTAATTATCCAAATAATTTATAATGCACTATGACAACCAGATAAGCAGTAATTAACTTTCTGGACCTCGCCCTATTTTTTTTGAGGATAGAAACAATTTAACTAACATTTCTTTTTAAAGAGGACCTGTGACATCTCCTGACATGTCTGTTTCTGTATATACTTGTGTTTCCCATGAGCTAAAAATTCTTGAGCATGTGAGGGGGACCAGCAAACAGGTAGGCAGCGTGGGCTTCAGCGGACAGAGACCGTGACACAAACTTCAAGTTCAAGTCCAGGCGTTGCCCGGGTTTATTTTTAAGCAGGTGCAAAAACATAAAACTAAAACAAGCCTTAGCTTCAGGCTAACAGAAAATAAATACCTGCTCGGCTGAGCACTTAATAGACAGTATTCACTGACTAGTCCTTAATACAGCTCAGTACTCACAGCAAGGTTTCTTTGCACTGGGTCTTTCCTCTGAGACACAGAGTATACATCAGACAGCGCACAGGCCTGCAGACCCTGGCTTTATAGGCCGGACACCAGCCTCACCTGGTGCGTGGGAGTGGCCACCCGCCCTGCTCTTTGACCACTCCAGAGCAAAAGCGGATTGGAACCGCCTATACCAAACATGTCAGTAACATGTCGTTACTGACACACAAACTGTCGGCTTCCCTTCACCGAGTCCAGGCTTCTCGGTGACACGCATTGCTCAACATACTCCCCAAGGCCGGCTAGGAGAGCATTCTAGGAGAAATATATCTTCCCTCAATGATGCCGCCTGTCACTGTCTCACAAACATTTTCTCTTATTATTCTGTGCTGTTTTTCTGTTAGGATATGTTCACACGGCATAATTGTGGCATGTACAGTACAGTTCCGATCAGCCCGCCGACCCCATAGACATGCATTACTCGCGGCGCATAATCACAGCGAATAATTGACATGGCACTTATCTCCCTGCGTATTGTTCTCTATGAGAGCTATGGATTACCATAATTGCGGCGCGCATCTCACCGCATATTAAGCGCAAATACGCCATGTGAACATACCCTAATTCCTACTAGAAATGTGTTACTGAATCTGTCAGTTGGGTGTTAACATTCCAGTTTTCAGAAGGGTGTGTCCCTGTACACAATGGCTCTGCCAATACTGATTGGAAAATGTCTGACTGTGCAGGGAAACACCCTCAATTGGTAACACCTGACAGATTCAGTAATACAATTCTAGAAAAAGTAATAGAGGAATAGCACAACATAAGAATTGTTATGTTATAGTAGTAATGCTAGGTCATTGAAAAATACACTGGCCCCATCATAATAATTGGTTCCAACTTCCAGTCAATCACTTGAGTTGCAGATCAACAATTGTGCAGGAAAGCTAATTGTATGTTGAAAATATTGTAGCCTGAGGGATTACTGTATTTATTAACATTTTTTTCTAGGTTTCGCTGGCCTAACCACAATACAACTTAGGAACTGCTTTTCTGGACACTTCAGATATGTTAAAAAAAAGTTCCACTGTCCAAGACGACACATCATGACTGTTCAGAAAGAACACTTTCACAAGAAAGGTTATGGGCATACACACAGTTATTACATTTTTTGGGTGGCAGATCTTCAACAAACAGTATATCACAAAAGTGAGTACACCTCCTCACATTTTTGTAAATATTGTATTATATCTTTTCATGGGACAACACTGAAGATATGACACTGATATAATATAAAATAGTCAGTGTATAGGTTGTATAACAGTGTACATTTGGTGTGCCCTCAAAATAACTTACACTCAGTCATCAATGTCTAAACCGCTGTGAGTACACCCTTAGGTGAAAATGGACAAATTGTGCTCAAAGTCTTAATATTTTGTGTAGCCACCATTATTTTCCATCACTGCCATAAAACTCTCTTGGGCATGGAGTTCATTAGAGCATCACAGGTTACCACTGGAATCCATGACATCACAGAGCTGGTGGATGTTAGAGACCTTGCGCTCCTCCACCTTCTGTGTGAGAAAGATGCTTAATAGGGTTTAGGTCTGAAGACATGCTTGGCAAGTCCAGCACATTTTTTCATATTTTCTTTAGCAAGTAGTGGTCACCTTGAAGGTGTTTTCAGGGTCGCTATCATATTGGAATACTGCCCTGCAGCCCAATTTCTGATTGAAAGAGATCATGCTCTTCCTCAGTTTGTCACAGTACTTGTTGGCATTTATGGTTCCCTCAATGAACTGTAGTTCCCTACAGCCGGTAGTACTCATGCGGTCCCAAACCATGACACTCCCACCACCATGCTTGACTGTAGGCAAGACACACTTGCCTATGTCTATTTTGAAAAGACAATCTATAGATATGACGCTGATCACACACAATCAGCTTCTTTGGTTGAATATGGCGAAGCATGTTCTGAGTGGAACTTGTCTTGCTAAACCGCTGTGTGGTCTTGGCCACCATGCTGTATCTCAATTTCAGGGTGTTGGCAATCTTCTTATAGCCTAGGCCATCTTTATGTAGAGCAACAGTTCTTTTTCTCAGGTCCTCAGTTATTTGCCATGAGGTGCCATGTTGAACTTCCAGTGATCAGTATGAGTGTGAGAGTGATAACACCAAATTTAACACACTTGCTCCCCATTCACACCTGAGACCTTGTAACAGTAACATGTCACATGGCACTGTGAAGGGAAAACGGCAAATTTGTCACAATTTGTCCATTTTCAATTAGGGGTGTACTCACTGTTGTTTCCAGTGATTTAGACATTGATGTTTCTGTGTTGAGTTCTTTTGAGGGCACACCAAACTTTCACCGTTATGCAAGCTGTACACTGATTACTTTACATTGTATCAAAGTGTCATATCTTCAATGTTGTCCCATGAAAAGATAATACAGTATTAAAAAAATGTAAGGGGTGTACTCACTTTTGTGAGATACTGTATATATGACAATGCCAATATCCAAATTGCTCTACTACATCAGGGAATTTTTTGGTAACAAATGGATTGCATGAGACACTCTGACAGTTGACATGTTGATTAAATATACACACTGTTATCTTTGTAAATGCACAGATATCTGCTCTGCAGACCTGACAGAATGGCGCAAGGCTTCACCCTAATCAGTAAAATTATGGGCTGAAGTTTATCTTTATAAGAAAAATAAAATCAGAGACTGAAATGCAAGCTCCATCCTGTTGAAAAGACATAGCAGAGAGTACCAATACCATCCCAGCTACTGCTAGGGCAGAGAAGTGGTTGGTATTGTGAGGAAGCTTGTCCAATTGGTCCAAGCCAAGTTAAATAAACTGAATATGAAAAAGGCTCCAAGAACAGATGGCTTACACCCAAGAGTTCTTAAAGAGCTCAGTCAGTTATTTCTGTGCATGATATTTAGAGATTCTCTGGTGACTGGTATAGTGTCAGGAGAATGACCAACCTGATCTGTTTTTATGAAGAGGCGAGCAGAAGCCTGGATAGGGAAGTGGTTGTGGATGTAGTGTTTTCGGACTTTGCAAAGGTGTTTGACACTGTCCTCCATTAGCATCTACTGGGGAAATTAAAGTCTATTGGGTTACAAATAATAGTGTGTATTTGAAAACTGGCTATCAGATCATATTCAAAGAGTGGTGGTAAATGATTCCTACTCTGAATGGTCCCCGGTTATAAGTGGTAACCCCATGGCTTCATATTGGGTCCTCTTTTATTCAATGTATTTATTAATGATATAGTAGAGAGGAGTAACCGCAAAGTTTCTATTTTTGCAGATGACACCAAGCTATGAAGATGTAGTGCAATCTATGTAAGATGTTCATAAATTACAAGCAGACCTGGATACACTGAGTGCTTGGGCATCCACTTGGTAAATTAGGTTCAATGTGGATAAATGTAAAGTTCTGCATCTGGGTATGAATAATCTGCAGGCATCATATGTTCTAGGGGGTAAAAAAACAAAACAGTGAGAATCACTTGTTGAAAAGCATCTGGGCGTACCTGTAGATCATAGGCTACAGAACGGCATGCAATGTCAATCACCTGCCTCTAATGTTATATTTGTATTCCATTTTATATACTGCAGGATGAACAAAAATTATAATTTTGTCATTGCGTTAAGCGTGCGGGTCAAATAGCGACAGGTCGTAACGCACACAGCAATACCAAATATGCATTTGTTTTCTATTTTTAATCTTTTTGGGGGTCAATTTTGTAATGGGAAAAGGGCGGTGTATTTATTTACTTTATTTTTTTGTGTTTTACTTTGCGATAGCTAGGCATAGTGCCGTCACAGGCAACCTAGAAGCCTTTGTTAGCCATTTGCGTCACAGGATAGTGACGCAGACATAGGAAGCTGCCTCCCCATGTCTTTCCTGTAGTTATAATATACATGCGGTTCCATGTGCAGATCATGTGGGCTCTGCATGAGCTGCATGATCTCCTGGATGTACCAATACATCCATTAGTGGGAACACCTACCCGACCAAACATATGGGTATGTCCAGTGTTGAGAAGTTTCATTGTGGTGGAGAAATGTATCACTTCAGCTCCTTGTCACTTGTAGTAATTTAAAGGAGACTTGAAGTTTCATACTTATTATTATTTCATATGTTAAAAAGGCATGAAAAATGTCACAAGCTCTTGTAAAATGGTGAAAAAAGCAGCTGTTACAGTATTACTTATTGTTTACTTGCTATAATGAATGCACTAGCATCAATAGCTTTTGTGTGTGCTCACTGGATAGACAATGTTTAAGATAACATAAGACATCTTTAGCCATAACATTAAACCCTTAACCAGTTCCTGACTGTATCGTTTCCCTCCTTTCTGACCAGGCACATTTTTTAATTTTTACTACTATATGGGAGTTTGAACACTTTAACGCCTTATCGTATTTTGTTAGTATAATAAATTGTTCGCCTTTTTTGGTGTTACAGAATGTCTTATTTTTGGATAATTTTTATATAAAGGTTTTATTTAATCATATCAGTGAAAAAAGTTAAATAATAAAAAGAAAAACTGTTTTCCAAATTTGGAATAGCAAAAAATGGCACTTAAGTAAGTTTTGTAACCAAGTCACTTTTCTGTTACACACATTTTTATATAGGTGACAAATAGTTTTAGGGATGTTTGGTGGGGCTAGAAGTTGCTGTTTGGACTGCTTTCTTGTATTTTTTTTAGTTTATTTTTTTATTTATTTTACATATTTTCATCCTTCCCCAAAAGGTCAGAAAAAAACCTCTAGAGGACATTTGCACATAATAATTTTGTAGCTGATTTTGAATGATTAGTCCTAGTTACAGGAAAATATAGCCCCCTTAACTCCTTGCAGTGCTGATTGAGGCTGTTAAGAACCAGCAGCTCCTGCAGTTACTTAGCCCCGGTGGCCATGTGCCTAAAGGTTTCCAACTGATCTGTACATACAGCACTGTGTGGAGAGCCCTGCTGCTGCTGACAGCTGGCTTTCCACCCCCCAAACTGCATAATCACAGTGCAGCTTCGAATTCTGCAAGGGCATGCAAATATTGTTGCGTAATAGCTTAAAGAACCGAAGTTCAAGATGGCTTCCAAATTACTCAAATCTCAATCCAATCAAGCTGTAATGGGATGTGCAGGAAAAACTAATAAGATCTATAGCTGTCAGTCTGACACCTCATAACTTAAAAGACTGAAAGGATTTTTTGCTAACATCTTTGTGCCTGCTACGACAGATAACCTTTTGTGAAGGTGTGTTGGGGACACAATAATATTTGACAGGCAGTTTTAATGTTATGCCAGATAGGTGGGAATATGCGCAAGCCACACAACAAATTCAATATCAAATAAAAATATTTATATCCTTTTATCAACCACCATTTCTTTTGATTTTTAAGATTCTTCTCAGGACCTACTGATAATGGTGTCCATCACATTTCTACTGAGAACAGCTCTGCATACTGCTTTATTCTTGCTGTCTGATATACTTGAAGCCTTGAGACCTATTTAAGTTTGTGTGAGCAAATTTATTACTGTGTAGAACTTAAAGCAAATCCATAGCTAAAAGGGATATTTCATCCTGAAGTACTGATTAGTTAGCCACTGGATAGGTGAATTACTAGAATAGTAGGGGAGAGGGTATCATTTGGACCTTCTCACATTACTAAATTGGAGGAATTTAAATAAAGCAGCATCTAAAGGAGTGTTCCTACAAAGGAACATTCACGTAGCCAGTTGTCTCCACCCTACCCATTTGGAACACGCTCGGCTAGCAGCTAGCTATGAGCTGACCTGTTATGTGGACGTTCCTTCGTGGGAGCACCCTTTAAGCATTCTTTCTAAAGCTCCTTTCAAATTCTATGGAAATAGCTGAGCACAATGATTCCAAATTATTTAGCCCTTATATTGTATTACTGCATCCTGTGAGGTATGCTACTTTTATTATATTTAAGAAAGATTCTGTACAAACTAGTTTAGGTTAAGTTGAAAGCAAAGTTGAAACTGCTGCAAAAGTTTGCATCAGAAACATGTAATGTGGTAATGGGCAGATTTGGTTCAAGTTTCTGTAGTCCATAACAACCAATTGCAGCTTTGGGTAAAATTTATGAAACTGTTGAGAGAAGAGAATTAAAAAGGGGTATGCTGATTTTTTTTAAACATGTACTAAGGCCTGAAAGGCTCATACATATTTATTGGGATGCTGCAGTTTTCAAGCAATACAAAAATACAACAAGTTTGAGCTGAGCCTCGGGACTACCAGCTATTACTATTATACTATTGGTAGGACTACATCAACTCCTAATATAGCGGCAGTATATAGCGGCAATATATTCTGCAGAACTTTACAAATGTAGAGAGTAGAAGTACTGGAAACAACAAAAAAAATACAAACAACCTGGTTAAAAAAAAAAAAAAAAAAGAGGGCACTGCTCACAAGAGATTACAATGGTCCAGCCATGCTCCATAAATAAGGGGTCACACATATAAAAGTGGATGAACCTGCCACCCAGACAGTACATATACATAGTACTATATATAATACAAATAACTGCATGTAAGTGCATGGAGTGTCAGAGGTCTGTGACTGAAAGCGAGGGTTAGCAATTATGTATCTTAGTAGGCCTGGGTAAGAAGATGTATTCTCAAGCTTCGGCTTAAAACTATGATTGTAAGGCTATGTCTACACGGCATAGAAAAACAATTGTATTTTAGGCGATTTTAGGATTCTAAAACTGCTGAAAATACGATGGTTCAGGCAGCCCATAGACTTTAGGAGAAAAAATGACCTGTAGTCTACACAAGTCATTTTTTTCTTCGCTCGTTTTCTGGCGCCAGCGTATTATGCAACATGTTGTAAAATACGCTGGCGTTTTGCTGTCGGTTTCCCATACAATCAATTGTATGGGTTGACAGCAAAAAAACAGTAACCGACCGCGGTTTTTGCATAAAATGTGACAAAAACTGTGGTTGTGCATCGGAGAAAAAACGGTCAACTTTCAGACGGTTTTTGTCCGATGGCGTGTGGATCCAGCCTTATGTGTTAGCCAGATCATACGGGGTAGCATATTCAAGATAATTGGTACAGCACTGACAAAGTCTTGGAAGCATTTAATCTAAATGACCAGACTTATGCCCCATGTCGGCTAGAATGGACACATCAAAGGTACTTTACGCTGTTGTGAAAGTGTTTGCTATTTGGAATGACTGTTACTAGGTTTTGCTTATTGCAGCCTACCTAAAGTTGTGTTTGTTTTCTTTTATACTAGCATAAGTTCTGCCTTTCTTGACAACTTCAATGTAGGACTACTGTTCTGCAAATTGATTCTGGTACCACACTTTGGAAATCTGCTAGCTATTGGTATTTGACTGTACACTGATTACACAACCTAGGGCTCAAGAAGGACCACACCCCTTCTTGAGGGACAATTTAAGGTGAGGACAGAAGAAACTTTTCTGTTCTCCTTGCTGAACATGATGGACATATGTAATCTTTCAATTTAACTATATCTAACTGTGTAATAATTTAGACTCTGGTTGAGCCTTAAAGGAAACCAGTCACTATGAAAATGATGTCCAATCTATCAGCATCATCAAGGGCATAGCTAGAGATTCATGGTCCCGGGTGCAAAACGTCAGCTTGGGGCCCCCCATACCGCCAGACACCATCTGTGGACCAATACTTTTCAACAACAGGTTCTTTACTTTACATGACAGATGTCTGTGGTGTAGCACGCTGCAGAAAATTATTTCTATTAAAAGGAATTGTCCAATAGAAGAAAATTAATTTCGAATGGGGCCAAAGAAAAACAAATTATACAGTCAAAGCATCTGTTCCCTCTTGCCCCTCTCTCACAAAATAAAAAAAAATGTTTTGGGGTGAACAGGAAAAAAATGCAATTGTGCCTTTTGTTTTAGGTGTTTAGTTGTTGTTGTTGTTGTTGGAGTTTATTTTGAACAGTTTATTGACTCATCTGTATTCTGTGGGTCAATAGCTATACAAGGGCTACATTATTCAGGGCTGTAGAGTCGGAGCCGTGGAGTCGGAGCCCATTTTGCAGGAGTCGGAGTTGTTAAAAAAATGGATCGACTCCGACTCCCAAAATAAATTGGTCCAGTTAGTTCAATGCGGGGCCAAGAGCAAGAGGAATTGGGTCCAGTCAGTGCTACTGCTCTCATATCTTCAGCCTCATCACATGAGGAGTGTAATTTATGACATGGAGCAGACAAAGCGTTACCGTAGGGAGAAGACCCTGCTCCCATAGCACATTAACCAGATTTCAGCAAAATTTTTCACTTCCTATTTACAATTTATTAAAGATTTTTGTGTTCTAAAGTCGTATCCTATAAATATATTTTACATCGACAGCAAAAGGGTAACAATGTTTTGAACTTTTGACTTTCAGGCTCCATATCTCACCATTCATGTGAGACTTCCATAATTTTATAGACAATCCTCTTGGCTCTCATACATAACTTTTACCTTCAAATATTTAGCATCTACTTAGTTCTGCAGATAACTGCATTGTTATGTATTGCTCCTGGTGGTGGGACAATCTTTTTCTTCTTGTTACTACAAATTACAACCTGTTCTCACATTCCTTAATAGCCCAGTGTGTTATTAGGCTAATTCCAAAGTGAAAGTTCACTGGTTCGAGCAGCCATGAAGAAGATTTCCCAAGAAGAGAGGAGGCATCATCCAGCTCATTGATAGTGGTCTCTGGGCCAAGAAAATTGCCAAACTGCATCATGTGAAGCTCTGACAGCTGGAAGAATATGAAATGAAGTCCATCCATCCATTCAAAAGCCAAGAGGTGATGGCCAAGCAAAATATCAGAGTCAACCAGTCGCTCATCACAAGGTCGATCAGTTCCAACGCGACAGACACGGCAGTGGAGGCGGCTCGTAGGCTTCGTAAGAGTAAGAGCACAGACATCCATGCAAGCACCGGGCGCATTACACAGGTCTGGAATGATGGCCCGAAAAAAAGGAGAAGAAGCCACAACTTCAATCTCCTCATAAGAAGCGCCGGCAAAGAGTTTACAGAAAAGTACGAAAAACAGAAGTTTGGAAACGGGTGATTTGGAGCAAAGAGATGAAAGTCAATAGACCAGGCTTTGATTGGAGCAAATGGGTTTGGAAGAATCAAGGGAAAAGGGGCTAATGGATCGCGAAGCTGGAAGAACTGTCAGGTTTGGTAGAAGAAGCCTGCAGATATGGGGATGTTAAACAGCCAAAGATGTTGGATACTTGACCAGGATTGATGATGACTTCAATGCTGAGCTATATGTGAGTGTCCTACAAGATGAGTTACTTCATACACTCGAGTACTATGGGGATGAAGAGGACGACATAGTGTTCCAGCAGGACAACGACCTGAAGCAGATGTCAAGGTTGGAAAAGGAAGGGGGTCACTGAAGTAGAGTTGCTGTATTGGCCTCCACGGTCCCCAGACCCAACCAAATCCAACACTTGTGAGTAGAGTTGAAGGAAAAGCTGTATCTGTACCCAAATCCAGTCTGCACCAACATTGGGAACATGTAAAAGAGACTTGGGATGAGAATTTGGTCAAGACATTCTTGAATCTGATCCAGAGCATGTCCAGATCTTAATTTTTAGGAGCAGAACAGTAACGGTAAGATGATTGTCTATAAAATGATGGTAGACTCATGTACAAAGCTGTAGTGTATGGTGAGATATGGAGCCTGAAGGTCAAAAGTTAAAAACATTGTTACCATTTTGCTTGTCAGTGTCTGTTCTACTTAAATAGGTTGATTATTGTATCATAAGGTGATAAAAAGCCTGATGTTACAATTTTACTACATTAAAGTTATCACTTAAACAAGCGCCATGCATGAGGGAGTCAGGAGTCAGAGTCGGGAGTCGGATTTGGAGTCGGAGCTTTGGCTTACTGACTCCCCAGCCCTGACATCACTACTACATAGCGACTGATATCACCATAAGGTTGTCTCACTATAAGAATTGCTTTTTATATTAAAGAGCTCTCAAAAACAAGTCACTTTGCAATATATGTTAACAGTATCCTACCTATTCTGAGATATCCCCTCTTGTATGGGCTGCATCAGCTCTTCAGGCCACTATAGCTACAGACATGTTCAATCTCTCATGATAGGCTGCCAGTACTGTTTTCTATAGCTACAGACCTGGCTTCTACTGCAGCCTAGTAGGAGCCAGTAAACATGCCCCTGAATTCAAAATGAAACCAAGAAAACAGGACTGAGGTAAGATGAATAAATATAGTGAGACAACCCCTTTAATAAAATCATTGTACTGTTACTGAATATAAAATATTACATTAAGACCACTAATACCACCATACAGTGAACATATAGTGGTAGATACCTTTGTACACCGGCCCTGCAGACATATAAGTGATTACAGGGCAGTTACATTTAGTGACTCACAGGTGACGTCTTTTCTCTTTTTTCTTTCTTCATCCGGTCCAGACCCTCATGACGTCTTCTCCCGGCCACAACTTGTCCCTGCAGAATTTACCACACAAACATGGTAGACCCCAAGCAGGGAAAGTTCCCCCAACCAACTATCAGGCCCTCATTTGTGCCACCAGTAGGTAGGAACACACTCCATATAGTAGACAGACCCCCAGATTAGATAGGCGAATAGGAAGATGCTTCTTTTAGGTAGGTTATACCTTAAAAATTAGATAAGTGGTTGACTCTCTCTTTTAAGTAGTAAAGTCCACCTTCAGTATAGGGCCCATTCTAATAGGTAGGTAGGCAGATAGGGCCACTTAGGGCAAGCAGATAGGGCCAATAGAAAGGCAGGTAATTGGGGTCCCAGTATATAGATAGGCAGGTAGTTGGGCCCCCAGGATATAGCTAGGCATATAATATGGCCCCCAGTACATAGCTAAACAGGTAATATGGCCCCCAGTATATTGATAGGTAATATGGCCCCCAGTATAGCTAGCCAGGTAATATAGCCCCCAGTATATTGATAGGTATTATGGTCCCAGTATAGCTAGCCAGGTAATATAGCCCCCAGTATATTGATAGATATTATGGCCCCAGTATAGCTAGCCAGGTAATATAGCCCCCAGTATATTAATAGTTAGGTATTATGGCAACCAGTATATCTAGCCAGGTAATATATCCCCCAATATATTGATAGGTAGGTAATTTGGCCCCCAGCATAGCTAGGCAGGTAATATAACCCCCAGTATATTGATAGGCAGGTAATGTGGCCCCCAGCAGTTAATTAAAATTAAAAAAATACCAGTACTCACCTTTCCCCACTCCCTGAAGCTCCCGTCTGCCTCCGTCTTCTTCCTGGCACAGGCATTGTGACGTCATCATACCGCGCAGGCGACATGATGATATACTCACGCCGCCTGTGCCGGAGTACTCCGTGAAGCAGAGAGCTATCGCTCTCTGCTCCACGGCAGCATACACTTGAAGTGACTGTCGGTGCTCTAGGCCCACAGCAGCGACCTGGAAGCCGCCGACCTGAGGTTCGGGGCAGCGGCAGTTTTATCCGGGCATAAGCCCCAGATAAAACTGCCCAGCGGCACCTCTGCAGTTCAGGGGCCTGGTCACAACTGCGACCCCTGTAGCTATGCCACTGAGCATCATGTTATAGTGGAAGAACAGCTGAGTAGTTTGATATATAGTATTGTGGGAAAAGTCAGTAGAATTTCTAACTTATTGATTAAAGTCCCTTTACATTCTAAGGCTAAATCCCCACTGCATCGACCGTGGTTTTTGTCACGTTTTGCGCAAAAAACGTGATCAGTTCTCGTTTTTTGCCATCGGTCCATACAATTGATTGTATGGGAATATGAAGAAAAAACTCAAAGTGCCAGCGTATTATACAACAAGTTGTATAATACGCTGGCGACAAAAGACGAGCGGAGAAAAAACAACCTGTGTAGACTACAGTTTACTTTTGCTATTAAAGTCTATGGGCTGGCTGACCGATGCCCCTGACGAAGCACTCCTGCGAAACATGCGCTGGGTCTTTTCAGCGTGCTATTTGGTCTGCATTATCCCATTATTATGGCTTAATTTTGAATTGGTTATTTATACACATTGGTTTGACTATATATGTATTATTTATGTTACCTTGTTGGGGCATATATATATTTTGAATATATTACTTCAAATCATGTGTACCATTTTTATTATATTTTTTGTAATTGAGTTATTTTGATTTGGGATGTACTTACCTGCAGCACTTTTGGCACTTTTTTGCACCGCTATTGTTTATTTTTGTATTTGTGTTGCTTTACTTTCAATAAAAAAAATATATATTTTATTGGGTAAATGTAGTTTTGTTTGGCGTTGTAGTATTCTGTTATCATTTACCTGTGTGGTTGGTTTATTTATTGTTATTTGGTCCGGTCTTTTTGATTGGTGGATAGTTTGCTTTTGCTATTGAAGTCTATGGGCTGCCTGAACGATCGGATTTTCGGAGGTTTTAGAATACTAAAACCACTGAAAATACGATTGTTTTGCTATGCTGTGGAGACATAACCTAAGCCTAGGAGTCCAGTAGGTGATCTTATCAGTGATTGACAGCATTCATTGTATGAGTATGCATAGAGATAACTGTCCGCCAATAAGTAGGAGCACCTTATTGGACTCCTAAACCCAGAACTAGCAGAAATTCAACTGAATAAAATACAAGTTACACTGAATCTTCCCAGACAACACTATCCATTAATCTACTCAGCTTCTCCTGCTCTATAGCATGTTCCAGGTAGATCATGCTGCATGTTCAGCATGACAGGTTCCCTTTAAGCCAAACTTAACAGCAATGCAGTGGAACAACTGGCCTGTTAGTTGCAATCTAAAGTAATATTTTACAAGAAAACTCCAGCTATAGAAGCAAATCATACAATCTTCAACACTACAATTTGAAAGGAAATTGTGAAATTGAACTTCCTATCTGAACTGCAGCTAGCATATTATAGAGCAGAAGGAGCTGAGCAGCTTGTTGTCTAAAAATATTTGTAAATATTGAGTACATGTAAATTGTTTTAAATGTACTGCTTTTTCTGGGTTAAGGAGTCCAGTGGGCAGTCTTATCAGTGATTGACAGCTATTTCTATACGTGCACGCATACCAGGAAGGCTGTTAATCACTGATAAGATCGCCCACTTGACTCCTTAACCCAGAAGAACCAACACATTAAATCAAAAGATTATATGTTCTACTCAATCTTTACAAATAATTCAGTTCTGCTGAACCTTTCCCTACAAAAATATATATCAATCTGCTCACCTTCTTCTGCTCTATAATATGTTGCCTGCAGATCAGATAGCACGTTAAGCAACTTCTAAATATGTGCTAGCAGGATCTACAATATAAAATTATAGAGTTTAAAGAGACAGCCCTAAAGAAGTGAATTTTGGGACTCTAAACTTGCACTTTTAAACCTGATTTCTGAGTCTTTATTTCTGCTAATATGCAGTGTCCATGCGAGATAGTGGTCCACTGTGTGGTTATATTGACAAAATTGGCATTCCTTGGTCGCTGCTTAGAACTTCAGGAAGTAGTAGATATGGTGAAGAGGTGGCCATCTGTGCATATGAGTTCATCCACTATAGTTAACTAAAACAAGGATATTCGAATTAACCGAATCCACATTCACTTGGACTACATGAATGGGTATGCTTGGGGGATTTTACAGCGCAAAACAGTGGACTATATTAAGAAGAAGTCCTGAAGAAGTCGTCATGGACTAAACGCGTTGTTTCTGTGTTTTTTATGGAATAAATTTCTTAATTTAGTCCACTGTTTGGCGCTGTAAAATCTCCTGAGCATACCCATTCACGTAGTCCAAGTGAATGTGGATTCGGTAATCCGAACATCCTTGTTTTAGTGTTTAACTCCACACTAGTGGAGCTGTGCTAGGAGTGAGGTGCAACAGGCTACGTTCTATTTTTCTTGGCGTGTCCGATATTGGATCAACTTCTCTAGATTCTCTAGATTCAGTAAACACACTGAAGGTGGAAGTTCGGTCTGGGAAAGCTGTAGTCGGCAATCGTCATGGTATGTGGCAAATGACGATCGGATACTACCTGTGTTTTATGTTTGGTGGAACGGAGAGTTGTGCCAGCCTGAAGCATAACTTTAGAAGGTTAGAGCACAACACATTTTCGGTCTATTTATTAGTTATGTTATAATTGTGTTACACGACTAGAGGGAACGTTCTTTGTTTTGTTTTTTGAGAACTGCTTGGTTGTTTCTATGACTCTCATATTCTCTATTGGAGAAAACTGCATGCATGCATGGTCTCCTCTCTGCAGTGCCAAATGGAGGAGAAGGGGACTTCAATTTTCTTATTACTAGAAGTCATTGGAACCCTCAGCTATCATACATTTACAGCAATACCCTTTTAGGGTAATGTGTTGCTAATTGCAGAAGCAATAACTTTCTATCATATTTTCACATAGCAGAAGAGTATGTGACAACTCCTCCTGGCATATCACTGTATAAAAGGTAACAAATTAAACATTCTAGCTATAAACAGATGTTAAAGATATTGTACAGCTATGTGAATGGTTTATAACATGAATGTGTGGTATGATTACACTCTAGAAGAGGAAGGAGGAATTTATCAATCCATAATAGTTTTCTGTTTTTGCACAAAATATTTTTTTTTTTAGAAAGTGGCAAAGTTTTCCACATTTGCTGTAATATACACCAAAAATTGGTGTAAAGTATTGTTGATTTCAGCTACTGCCACACTGTAGACAGACTTAACACATGTGACAAATGTATCATAAGGTATGCGCCACTCAATACTTTTGCTATATTTTACTTCAACAGTGTTTTTGTTAAGACTGCTGTATGAATGACTGTACAAATAATTTTTCCAAAAAGTTTAATTTTTGGAATAATAGTATTGGTTTAACAAATGTACAGAGCTATGAAGTGGAAAGTGATGAAGAAAACACATTCATTGCCTATTTTTCTCTTACTTTTACCACTTGGACTATATTCAATAACCATTTTGGTACTTTTTTTTTTTTTTTTTTACTCCCATTGATTTCGTACTGGATGACTCTTGTGCAGTCAGCCCTCGAGACCTTAAAAGGAGCCCAGGATTATCTGTTCACTAAACCTCCTGGTAGGATACATTAGTGTTGCCAAAACAGCAGACTGTGTCATAAAGACTATAATGTATTAGCATAAAGGAATCAGGTACCATTAATAGTTTAAAGCAAAGGTGTGAAATAGTAATTTTTCAATGGGATTCAAATAAACATTCATACTTAACATTCATAAACCCACAATGGTCACTTAAATAACAAACTGACAAAATGAATAACATTTAAATGTACTAAAACCTTACCAATGAAAAGCAGGCAATACTTTTGAATTGTGGTTCAAATGAAACATGTAAAAACAACTAATAAAATGGTCCTGTACAAAAATGATGGTACCTTTAATTTAATATTTTGTCGCACAACCTTTTGAGTGAATCACTAAAAAAAACCCAAATGATTTCTGTAACTCTCAATGAGACCTCTGCACCTGTCCACAGGTATTTTGGTCCACTCCTTGTGAGCAAACTCCTCCAAGTGTCTCAGGTTTGAATGTTTCCTTCTCCAGACTGTATGTTTCAGCTCCTTCCACAGATGTTCACTAGGATTTAGATCAGTACTCATAGAAGGCCACTTGAGAACAGTCCAATGCTTAGTCCATAACCTGCAACTAAGACCAAGATTTCTGAAACTGGGCATCACATTTCACTCCAGAATGACTTAATAGTTTTGAGACTTCATTGACGCAAAGCAGCCCAAACATAACTGAGCCTCCTTCATGTTTCACACTAGGTTTAATATTCTTTTCTTTCTATGCTTCATTTTTGCATCTATAAACATTGAGCTGATATGACTTGCCAAAAAGCTCCAACTTTGCCTTATCTGTCCAAAGGACATTCTCCCAGAAGTTTTGTGGCTTTTCAATATGCATTTTGGCAATTTCCAATCTCACTTTTTTATTTTTTGCCTTCAACAGTTTTCTCCTCAGTCCACTTTGGCAAAGACAGCAATGGATGATACAATCTGCCACTGATGTAACTTGATCTTGGAGTTCATCTCTAACATCTTCCAGTAAGTCTACATTGACAAAGACAGTGACGGATGGTATTCTGGGCTCTCTTTGGAAGTTGTTCTGGGCTCTTTAGTAACCATCCGTTTTATCAGTCTCTTCAATTTGTCATCAATTTTCCTCTTATGGCCACATCAGGCTAGGTTAGTTAAAGTCCCATAGACCTTAAACTGAGTAATGTGTGTAACCGTAGTCACAGGAACATTAAACTGCTTAGAGATGGTCTTAAAGCCTTTATCTTGAACATGTTTGTCTATAATTTTCCTTCTAATCTCCTGATACAAATCTTTCTTTAGTTTCTTTTGGTCCATATTCAGTGTGCTACACACCATGATACTAAACAGAACAGTAACTACTTTTTACCCTTTAAATAGGAGGACTGAAAGATTATAAGTTTGAAGACACCTGTGACGCTAATTACAGGACACACCTTAGTTTACCATGTCTCTATGGTCAAAATATTTTCAGTCTTTTCTAGAGGTACCATCACTGTTGTCCAGACCAGTTTCAGTATTTATTAATTTATTTACATTTTCGGTTGAACCACAATTCAGACACAATGACTCCTTTTCATCAGTTGATTTTCAGTCAATTTAAATTTGCCATTATTTTTGACAGTTTTGAATTGTTTAACTGACCATTGTGTTTTGTTTTCTTTAATGGAAGAATTTTGTGTGTGTATTACGTATCCATATTAAGAACCTGAACAATAGGTTTATTAGGCTAATCAATGGCACTTACTTCTTTTTACTTGTACTTGAAAAAAATATATATACGTTAATTACACAAAAAATACAGTTTCTCTGGCATAAAACAACTAACCATACCTAGTTATGGAGCAATATTTTTGGTTATCAGTAATAGTTAATCCAAAAGAGAAGTTGTATCTCAAGATACCGAAGCTGTGTATTGTGTAGTCTGAGAAGATGCAGATTGTCTATGCTGTAGAAAAGCATACCAGTTATGTGCTGGCATAGATTTGTGCCATAATATACACCAATTTCTGTCGTATTTATAGTAAAAGCTCCCTCCTACTTTCTGCTTCACTTTTGAAAAAAAGACGACAGATACACAAAGTCGCAAGTGTCACCTGTGCCAAAATATGCAGCTTTTTTCTCAACAAAAATTGGCACATATGCATTACTAAATTCTCCCCTACGTGTAAACCACCCTGAGGCAAACTAATTCTGAAATGTGTGACTACAGCATTCAATGAGAAAAAAAACAAGCTAAAACAAGTTATAAAAATGTGCATTCCATTACAATATAGTTCAGACTAAAGCACTACAGTCGTGGGAGAAATTCTTTATGTAGCTATCTACAAACAAGAGGTCTTATTTTTTTCTATAAGGATTTACAATATATATAAAAGCGTTATATAATTAAAAAGCGTTTTTACAGGGCATGCCTAATATGCAAACAGGAGACTTGCAACAGGAGTTGGCACCTGACTTCTGTATAGCAACTTCAATCATGCTAAGCGCCTCAGACATCCCATTCTCACATCTGACCACATGACCTTTTCCCATGTCTCTTCTGGATCATCCAGATGGTTATTGGTGAACTTCAAACGGGTATGAACATGTGCTGGCGTGAGCAGGGGAACCTTGCATATCCAGCAGGATTTTAATCCATGATGGCGTAGTTTAACCTTTGAGACTGTGGTCCCGGCTCTATTCAGGTCATTGACCAGGTCCTCCCAGGTAGTTCTGGGCCGATTCCTGACCTTTCTCAGAAACATCCTTAGGCGAGATCTTGCATGGATTACCATACTGAGGAAGACTGACAGTTGTTGCCTTCTCCCCAAACTGCTTGTCTATTGTCCTGTAGCCCATCACAGTCTTGTGCAGGTCTACAATTTTGCCCCTGGTGTCCTTAGACAGTTCTTTGGTTTTAGCCATGGTGGAGAGGTTGGAGTGTGATTGACATTCTGTGGACAGGTGTCTTTTATAAAGGTAACAAGTTCAAACAGGTGCAATTAATACAGGTAGTGAGTGGAGAGTAGGGCTTCTTAAAGAAAAACTAACAGGTCTGTAAGAGCCAGAATTCCTGCTGGTTGGAAGGTGATCAAATACTTATTTCATGCAATAAGATGCAAATTAATTATTTAAAAATGATACAATATGATTTTCTGGATTTTTTGTAGAGTTGATCTATCACAGTTGAAACGTATCTATGATAAAAATTACAGACCTCTTCATTAAACTTGCAAAATCGACAGTGTATCAAATACTTATTTTCTCCACTGTATATCATGAAGCCGTCTATGTTGGGACAGCCCGCTGACATCTTGTAGGCAGCCTTTAGTCTACAGGACAGGGCAGGGAGCCACTGGCTTCCTCCTCCATCATGGTTTTTAACTGTTTGTACATCCTAACAACACACAAACGCTCTGGATTCCTGGGACATACAGTGGGGAAAAAAAAAAGTATTTAGTCAGCCACCGATTGTGCAAGGTCTCCCACTTAAAAAGATGAGAGAGGCCTGTAATTGACATCATAGATAGACCTCAACTATGAGAGATAAAATGAGAAAACAAATCCAGAAAATCACTGATTTTGAAAGAATTTATTTTCAAGCTATGGTGGAAAATAAGTATTTGTTCACCTATAAACAAGCAAGATTTGTGGCTCTCACAGACATGTAGTAATGGCACCTGTTTGAACTTATTATCAGTATAAAAGACACCTGTCCACAACCACAAACAGTCACACTCCAAACTCCCCTATGCTGAAGACCAAAGAGCTGTCGAAGGACACCAGAAACAAAATTGTAGCCCTGCACCAGGCTGGGAAGACTGAATCTGCAATAGGCAAGCAGCTTGGTGTGAAGAATCAACTGTGAAAGCAATAATTAGAAAAATGGAAGACATACAAAACCACTGATAATCTCCCCCGATCTCGGGCTCCACGCAAGATCTTACACCATGGGGTCAAAATGATCACAAGAACGGTGAGCAAAAATCCCAGAACCACACGGGGGGACCTAGTGAATGACCTGGAGAGAGCTGGGACCAATGGAACAAAGGCTACCATAAGTAACACACTATGCCGCCCGGCACTCCGATCCTGCAGTGCCAGACATGTCCCCTTGCCTAAGCCAGTACAGGTCTGGGCCCATCTGAAGGTTGCTAGAGAGCATTTGGATGATCCAGAAGAGTATTGGGAGAATGTCATATGGTCAGATGAAAGCAAAGTAGAACTGTTTGGTAGAAACACAACTCCTCGTGTTTGGAGGATAGAGAATGCTGAGTTGCATCCAAAGAACACTATATCTACTGTGAAACATGGGGGTGGCAACATCATGCTTTGGGGCCGTTTCTCTGCAAAGGGACCAGGACAACTGATCCGTGTACATGAAAGAATGAATGGGGCCATGTATCGTGACATTTTGAGTGCAAACCTCCTTCCATCAGCAAGGGCATTGAAGATGAAACGTGGCTGGGTCTTTCAGCATGACAATGATCCCAAGCACACCGCCAGGGCAACGAAGGAGTGGCTTCGTAAGAAGCATTTCAAGGTCCTGGAGTGGCCTAGCCAGTCTCCAGATCTCAACCCCATAGAAAACCTGTGGAGTTCAAAGTCCGTGTTGCCCAGCGACAGCCCTTAAAACCTCACTGCTGTAGAGGAGATCTGCATGGAGGAATGGGCCAACATACCAGCAACAGTATGTGCCAACCTTGTGAAGACTTACAGAAAACGTTTGACCTCTATTATTGCCAACAGATGATATGTAACAAAGTATTGAGATGAACTTTTGTTATTGACCAAATACTTATTTTCCACCATAATTTGCAAATAAATTCTTTCCAAACCAGACAATGCGATTTTCTGGATTTATTTTCTCATTTTGTCTCTCATAGTTGAGGTCGACCTATGATGTCAGTTACAGCCTCTCTCATCTTTTTAAGTGGGAGAACTTGCACAATTGGGGGCTGACTAAATACTTTTTTTCTCCACTGTTCATTCACTACCTGCGGCCCCTTGGCTTGTAGGTCCCTGGGCAACTGCCTAGTGTGCCCAATGGATAAGATTATTGGTTTTCCCAGAAGGCAAAACAAAAAGCCCCAAGTCCTATAGCTTCAATTAATACATAACTTTTAATAGCATTCAAAATAAGAAAGATAACCAAACGTGATTCATATCACAATCCCATATTGCTAATGGTAATGATTTCTTATTAGAAATAATATGATAACTAGTGGTACCACTGTTGCCTACAGTAACTAACTCTTCAGATAAATTATAGTATATAGAGCAATGTACCTGCAGACTTCGCCTGCACAACCAACAAGCACATAGGATCGATATTTATTATTATATTAATTGAGGCTAAACTGTAGGAATTGGGCCTTTTTGTTTAGCCTTAAGGCAAAAACCAGTAAATATAATAGGTTATTTTCCTACCTAGGTATAGGTGTCATTTTTGGTTAGTGCAATGGATAAGATGGCCCTGGGTCTTCTTTAAGGACAAAATAAAATCTTCAGTATATAATCATTTAATTAAGGGATTGTAATGTTCTCAGCTTAATAGAGGTTTAATATCGACAGATTTTTTTCTT
Source organism: Phyllomedusa bahiana (assembly GCA_025379985.1). Lineage (NCBI taxonomy): Eukaryota > Metazoa > Chordata > Amphibia > Anura > Hylidae > Phyllomedusa > Phyllomedusa bahiana. The sequence continues at coordinate 64,008 of JAODAL010001208.1, read as the reverse complement.
TGTTTTCAATCATGCATAATGTGAAGGATGGTGGACTATAGCCAGTTAGCTGTGAGTTTGGCAGAGATACAGGCTGAAAGGCACTAAACTGGCACTGATGAAAAGCTGGTCACTTTTAAATAAGGAACAAATATGCATGGCAATTGGAGACAGGCAAAACAGCTTTAGGAGTCCATATTTAATTCCAAAACAGAGACAAAAACCTGGCATACTCTCACTCTCGCTCTTCTTTTGCAAGATAATGTGCCATTTGTTGCTTGTTGAGTGAATCTCTGCAATAGTGGATGTTTATTATACATACATAAACAAGTATCACATATTGCAAATAACCTGCAGAAAACTATTCAGTTTTAGGAAAAACAACTTCAGAACGCCAAGACTTTTATCTAGCAGAATAATAAATAAAAAAACTCTCTCCTTTCTTGCAAGAATAGTGCCACATCTGTCAACAGGCTGAGTCTAGTATTGCAGTTCAGCCTCATTCACATGTATTTAGCTTCAGTACAATGCACAGCCCATGTATAGGAGTGCCACTGTTTCTGGGGGGAACAAAACAGATCTTTTTTAAGTTTGGACAATAATACAGCTGGGTACATGATGTATTGCTTTGCATTTTTATCATGTTTTCAAGGACAGGAAGAAAACCAGCATATGTTTTTACTATGGTTCTACAACACTTACTTACAGGATGGTTTTTTTTTTACAGATGAAACAATTAAAAATGTGTTAAAACCATGCTGCAAAAAAACTACTTTGTAAAATCGCGGCAGTTTGCAGTATACATGAACAAAGTTTGTTAAATACGCCTTTTTCTCTGATCCTCAAAAAACACACACCATAAAGGTGTGAACCCAGCCTAAATGTTAAGGAGATGCCGCATCAGACAATGCATGTTTAATACCACCAATAGTGCTTTGCCAATGGATGCAATAATAGCCGCCACCTGACCTTCTATTTGATGTGAGATGCAACAGGAAGCACATGCTGGATGGATAAACTTCCCTTCCTATCTGCTGACTGGATGCATGGATCATCTGAGTAACTGGTGAACTGCTTTCCAAGTTGCTTTACACCCTCCTTTAGGTATCCATAGCTCATTTGTTTGGTGGTATTGCTTCCAAAAACATAGCACTATATGCGCATTACATAAAAGCTGCAGTATAAAATCAAATATTCCAAACAATATATCATCTAAAAATATATAACAAAAATATAAGACCTTTCTCTATTCAAAACACCATAAAGTAATATTGAATCAATAATTCTCAGTGAACTGTAAACTAAAACCAGAGTTCTATAGCCTGGCCCAATAACAGTTATACTCATTAAACATATTTAAGAAACATTACCTCAATATACGGAACGATTTTGCAAGAGAAATCCTCCAGCAGCCACTTTTTTGTTAGTTCGTGAAATATTACCAGTGGGAGGCAGAAGAAAATGATCAAAAAATCCCAGAAGGCCAAATTTGCCAAAAGTGAGTTTGATATGCTTCTCATATAGTAGTTATGGCAAACTATACACATAACGGCCATATTACCCATAATCCCAATAACAAATATAATAATGGATAAGCACATAACTGCATATGCACCATAGGAATCTTCTGTTAAAGGATAAAATGGGTTCTTTATGTGCAGCTTCTTATTCGTTGTGTTTTTTGGTACTAGAGCTTGGTTAAATTCCATATTATCAGAGAACATTTTCAAATCATTGGTAGCAAACGGTACTGATCCGTTTAAGGACAATGCATGAGGTTCTGTCTCTTTACCAATGTTAGAGCTCTGCAAAGTTTCATTCAAATCCACAAAAACATTTTTTCCGCTGTTGGTTTTTTTTGGAGCTGTCATTACCTTTTGCCCATTGGCGTTCATAAGTTTCCCTTTTATTTCTAGCGCCGATGTATACCATGAGATTCTGGTCCTTAGAATGCTGCTCAGGTGTTTCAGCCTCATACCTGGTCTCCATGACAGTGCTGCTCTGCTCCTCCAGAAAGGTTTCATATTGCATACTTTGTGCAGGTGTTCTTGGTTCCTGTTTGTCATTTTGCTGCTGTGGATTCTGTTCAATCGATGCAGAGTCTATAGGCGTGCTTAAGCTGGAATGTAAAAATTTACAAATAATGTTCCTTAAAACGCCATCAGGGGTGGACTTCTCATCAACAGTTTGACGTCTTGTCCTTTTAGAAAAAACTTGGTCAGGAAAAGGAGATGGATCATGGCACCAGGTTGTGCCATCTCCATATTCCACCTTGTTTAAATCATCTTGCAGTTTATGACTGCTCACTATGGATGCTCCAAAAAATGCAAAAAATATTGTGTAAAAGGAGAACTGCATGTTTAAAAGAAAACATTCAGTTAAAAAGCCAAAGGTAAACGGCTGGTTCTGTGCATGTCACTTAATTCCAGAGCGCCAGACAAAAGCAGGGAGAACAGACAGAGCAATAATAGGGTGTAAATAAATTACACACTCATTGGAGTAAAGTTTCACCTTCGAAACATCACGTAAATGACACTGCAATTCAATGAGTGGAAGTCATTCCGGCATCACTGCACAAGCTGCTAATAAAAAAAAGTTCAGGTTGCCAATGCTGTACATTCATACAAATACCAGTGCTCCACCCTTTTCGTGCCACTGTCTTTGTAAGAACTGTTAGCTTTACCCTGGCTGTTCATTTCATTTTTCTTTCAGTGCTTCTTTTGCAAAGACATCAAGGGGCCGCTCTTTCTCCTCTTAATAATCACAAATGAAAATAATCCTTTAGGCTCAGAGTAAACAGGTTGCAGAGATGGCATCAGATCAGATTAAAGGCTGGACATAAAAAGACAGACAACATGCTCTCACAGACAAGAGAAAAAAAGAAAAAGGGACCAGACTGGACAATTTCCTTGATTTTTCCTTTGTCTGACTTCTAGATATTGGAGGGGTGGATAAGGTAAAGAAGCCCTGTTGGTTGTCAAGGTGCAGAAGAAGAAGGACCTCTGTTTCTGAAGGCTTCTCCCTGGTTGTACTGCTGCTGTCACTGAAGAGAGCTCCGCCTGCAGGGTTTACAAGCCTATTCTCTGCGCCTGTGTGTGGCTGTAAACGAGACAGCCTCTCTCCTCCCTTCTATACGCTATCTCTCCATCTAATGTCACTCCAAACAATTATCACACCTTGCTGGGTGCCCTCACATGTATCTGCTTGCATCTCCAAGCAGAAGGGAGGCTGCTTACAAGCAGGACTGGCATATTGAAGGCAGTACTACATGCCCTATCAGATTTTTTAGACAAAGAAAGGATAATCCTTTACCTCAGCACATTGTAGTACTACTTGCGGCAGCAGTGCCATTCTCTGTCTGGGCAAAGCATAGCGAGTTCTCCTAGCACTGAAGCTGACACAAAGGCTGTGCAGGAGGGGCAGTGGGGGAATGAGCAGAAGCTGTTAATGCTGCAAGTAAGATCTAGAAGCAGCTGGCTGAATTCTTTCCTAGTAACACACAATTCTCTGCAGTAAAAATACTTTAAATTATAAAACAAACTATGGCCTGTTACACATTTACTACTGTGTGTTTGCTTCGCATTCGCCTGTACATATAGATAGTAGGATACAACATCCTTAACATTTGTGTTCATATAAAAATAAATCTAATTAGGAAAAACTAGCAAAATCACTTGGGAGTGTTCTCACGGTCAGGTTTTTGGATGCAGTTTTTGAAGCCAGAAACGGATCTTTAGTTAACGACACATATAAAAGGAATGTCTGAGTCTTCTGCTTTAGAAATCCATTTTTGGCTTTGGACTCTTCCATCAAATAACCGAGCACACACCCTAATGAAACATAAGGGGCGACATGCATGAAGGGGGCTGCGGCAGAATCCTGGCCTCAAAAGGCTGTAGTAGACCAGTTCTATAGATGTATGAACAGGTGCACACCAGACTATTAGCGTGCCAAAGTTTTGGGGTGTTCTGGGGGTGTTGCACAACATTAATAGAAGTAGACACATTTATGATTCATTGACGCCAAAACTTTGGTGCCGAACAGTTAGAACAGCCAGACCTGGTCTGCCTGAGTTGTCGTATTGGCCTTAGACTGCGCCTGTATGTATGACCTGCAGAAGAACAGGTTCAAACATTCTGGCGCAATCTACACTACCTTAAAGCGATTTAGAACTGGTCTATCAGTGCCAGGATTCATACATTACGTGGAAATCCCTAAAGAAGCATTTATGCTATCTATCATACATGAAAAAACTTTGAGACTCTTCGGTTCACATATTTTGATCAAAAGATGTTTAAGCTGCCCACGACTTTCAACGTGATCTCAAAATCGGGCAGTCCTATGCTATCTTTACCTCTCAATCGAGCCAATCAGGCTTCTCACTGGGTCAACCGACCTCCATTATTCAGAGAGAAAAAATAAAAAACACCCAACCTGCAAGCTGCCCTTCTTATGACAGCCTGTGAGAGTGGGCGGGGACAGAAACCCAAAATGGAAGCACCCAGGTTTGCATACGTTTTTTCAGAAATGTTTTTGTGTGCAGAAACATACGTTATACTTGGTGTACATTGATTTTAACCTATATGGGAAGGAAGGGGTGCTTCCATTTTGGGTTTTGTCCCCGCCCACTCTCACAGGCTGTCATAAGAAGGGCAGCTTGCAGGTTGGGTGTTTTTTATTTTTTCTCTCTGAATAATGGAGGTCGGTTGACCCAGTGAGAAGCCTGATTGGCTCGATTGAGAGGTAAAGATAGCATAGGACTGCCCGATTTGAGATCACGTTGAAAGTCGTGGGCAGCTTAAACATCTTTTGATCAAAATATGTGAACCGAGAGTCTCAAAGTTTTTTCATGTCGGCATGTCACCCAAAATGTTTCTTTAGTTCCTAGGCAGGATTATTAGCAAAAGGGTGGGGGAAAAAAGCAACAAATTACTACAGGAGGAGCTGATATCCAAACTTTACACAGCCTATAGGCAAACACATCAGTTAATTTCTCAGGTCAGCGATGGTGAAAATAAACGGCACGTTATATGCAGTATAAGAGCTTGGCATATATGAACATATTAGGACTAAAATATAATACCAAAAACCAGTCCCAGGCTTTAAAATAGTTTGTTAAGGGTGCTTTCACACAGTGCGGTTTTGTTGCGTTTTTGGTGCGGTTTTTTGGATGCGTTTTTTGTGCAACAATGTATATCATTAATTGCTGTGCCTTCCTGCACAAAAAAATGCATAAAAAAACGCACCAAAACCACACCGTGTGAAAGCACCCCAATGCACTTCTCTCCCTGCTTTGGATTATGCCGTCTGCTGAGGCCCACAACCATCTGCCCTGGTTGTAAAGATATGGCTGTTTGCTAAGCAAATGGCACCCAAGGTTACACAGCAACCTATTTAATAGGAAATTGTCCTATTCTTTGCCTAAGGGTGTGTTCACATGGCATTTTTGGATCTGCTTTTGGATTCGTGTTAGATCTAAAAAGCGCATCCAAAAGCGCAGCGTCTTTCAGATCTAAAACGAATCCAACACGTACCTAAACATGCAGCTGCGTGTTTGACTGTGTGTTGGATGCAGCAGGAGTGCACCCTATCATTTTAAATAGGGCTCATGCTGCATCTTTCAGATCAAGAATTGACATAGCAATTCTTGGTCCGAAAGATGCATCAGGAGCCCTATTTAAAATGGGCTTAATTTTCTATTAAAGACGGATCCGAAAGACACAGTGAGACACGCATCGGCAGTCACTCGTGTGAACGCCAATGCGTGTCTCGTATTAAAAGTAATGTAAATCATATTGCTATTTGTTAGCTGTGTGTTTGGGTCTGTTTGGGGACCGATCGACGGATCCAAACACGCAGCTAAAAAGCATATGTTAAACGGACGAAAAGACGCCGTGTGAACATATCCTATTAGTGAGGTTTATTCTTTCCCTGGCTCTTGTAAAGTTAATGGTATGTTCACACGGTGTATTGTCGGCACTTTCTCCAAGTGATTAAAGCGCGACGCATAAAGATCCAGGTATGCAAAGCTCTCGATGAGAGCTCTGACTTGTCGTATTTGCGGGGCGTAATTCATGTGTATTGTAGTACAATTACAAGCCGAATTACGCCTCGCAAAGACGCCATGTGATCATTACCTAAGACTCTATAGTAACGCGTGGTTAAATTTCTTCTTGATTCAAATTTAAGGATATGTTCATACGGCATATTGCAAGCGTATAGCAGAGTGTACTGTGTGTGCTGCTATACGCCTGTTGCTTCAGAAGTACGCACTGCCAGCGGATACTTCTGAAGTGCTCCCGCTGACATGTCACTTTTAGAAAATGGCAGGCATTCATAGCTCTCAGTGAGAGCTGTGAATTCCCATAGTTGTGGGACGTAATTCAGGCGTATTGCAGAGCAACTACGTGCCGAATAAGACCCCACAAATATGATGTGTGAACATACCCGATCCCATTTTATGGCGTGGATTGGTCCTGTTAATTCATGCCCTAGCTTCTAACACCTTTTCTAAGCTAAATATGCGCAGAGTAGTTGACAGGCACTTACATTTTTATGTGATGTGAATTTGGAATCTGCATCGGTAAAAGAGGACACACTGCTATTTTTACACTATGGTGTGTATTCTCATTGAAGACAATAGGACGGGTTTTTTCTTTCGCTTATCCCAATATGCAACACATGTTGAAATACACATTTCTTTGTCAGAGACCTATCGTTTCTTATTAATGCAGTTCCTACTCTTTGAAACCTTTCGAGCTCAGAAACGGTGTTGAGCTTTGAACTTGGGTTGGCACGAATCAAAGCAACCAGAATTTGTCAAAAGACCAAGCAACCAATCAATGGCCTGTCCGACAGACTGGCAAAACAAGGTGTAGAATTCATCTAAGATGTAGGCAGGATTCCTATAGCATACCTGAGTGAAAGATGCATGAAAAAAATCTCTCAAGGGATTTTCCCATCTTATGAAATAATAGCATCTCACTAGGGTTTGATCTCTAGGTCCTTACTGATACTGAGAAGGAAGAGGATGCAATGCTGATTTAACACTGCATCCCCTTTATTGCTTTTCCTCATGTTGAATGGGGTCACGCTGCAGCTTAACCAGTGCTACATCCAATTTATTTGAAGGATTTGAGACTGGATCCGACGATCATAAACTGGGTGGCATTCCTAGTAATATTTAAAAAGAGATACATCGCTTCATTCTAACTAATCATATGGTAACAATTTTTTATACTATCAAGTATAACAAAGTAGTATAACGTGTAGACTAAAATAATTAACATAACCAACATAGAAACATACACAGTGCAGTCACATTATTATTATGACCACTAGCTAATATCTAGAATAGTTGCCGTCGGCAGCATAAACAGTAGCTTGACAGGCTGGGAATGACTCAATAAGGTCCTGGTAGGTTGTCGCATATCTGGAGCCAAATACATCCCACAGCTGCTGGAGGGTATATGAGGGATGATCTACAAAGTAAACAACAATCAAGTTGATCCCACCGATGCTTAATTGGGTTCAAGTCTGGAGAATAAGGGTGCTTTCACACGGTGCATTTTTTCAATGCGTTTTTTGTGCAGGCAGGCACAGCAAATAATGCTGTACATTGCTACACAAAAATCGCGGAAAAAATCATGGTAAATGCGCTGTAAAATCTCGGTAATTATCGCAATTTTTGTGCAGTAAAGTACAGCATTAATTGCTGTGCCTTCCTGCACAAAAAACGCATTGAAAAAACGCATCAAAAACACACCAAAAACGCACCGTGTGAAAGCACCCTAAGGGATCCAGGATAGTCATTGGAAGTCTTGGTCATTCTCTTCCAACCAATGCTGGACATTTCTGTCTGTGTGACATGTCACATTATATCACTGGAAGATAATATCTGCCCCAGGAAAGATAATTGGCATGTATGGGTGTACGTGATCTGCAAGGTTGGATTCCCATATTAGTTGAGAGTGCCTACCACATAGATGAAATCATTCCCTAAACCATACACTGCCACCAATAACATCTGTTCTTCCATAAATGGTTACAGGATGTTTGTTCTCCGAGGTTCCTCACCTGACATGCCAGTGTCCATCTGACCGATAAAGCAGAAAACACGACTCATCCAAGAGAGCAACCTTTTGCCAGTCATCAGAGGTCCAATGCTGATACAGTTGTGAAAACTGAAGCCTTTTCTGCTGATGAAACTTCAGCAGAAGTGAAGTGACCACCTGTTTGCTTTGAGGCTCATATGCAGGAGGGTTTGGTGAACTTCTGTTTTAGACACACATCTGCCCCCATGCATTTTCATTCACTTCTCACATCAATGGTATGTAGTGCTCCGTAGTTCCTATGTCACTTACTTGCAACACTGCAATTTGTCTACTCCAGATGCACTTTCACCACAGCAGCATGCTATGGGTATGTTTACACAGCTGATAGGGATGCTGTTTTGGACACCCTGTCATTAAAGGGGTTGTCTCACTAAAAGGATTGCTTTTTATGTTAAAGATCTTGCAAAAACAAGTCACTGTAATATGTTTCCATTAACAGTGTCTGACCTATTTCTAGATATCCCCACTTATATGGGCTGCATCAGCTCCTCAGGTCACTATAGCTACAGACCTGTTTGATCTCTCATGATAGGCTGCCATTGCTGGTTGCTATAGCTACAGACCTGGCTTCTACTGCTGCCTAGTAGAAGCCAATAAACACGCCCCTGATTTCAAAATAAAACCATGAAAACAAGACGAATCAATGAAGTGAGACAACCCCTTTAATTTGTGTGGGCGTTTCAGTAACAAAATAGCGCTGAAAAACCTCGTCGGAAACAAGGGAAAAACCTGATGAAATCCTTTTCAAAACCTCATCTAAAAAGTGCTGCATTGAGACGCTTTTCAGATGAAGTTTTGACGACGATTTGGAATCTGAAAATTTAGTGTCCAAATGAGCTTTGTGAACTTACCCAAACATTTCACAAACTGTGCCATTCTAGAAATATCGCCATCCTTGGCTCGAAAGTCAATAGTCATCCCTTTTTTCAACTCTGATAAAATCACACCTTTTACCCATTATCTCAACAAGGGATATGTGAGCAGACAGCCTATCACACATCTTATATACCTAACAAAATAACTCACAACACGTGACTTCCATCACGCCAAAAGTAGCATAATAATGTGACTTGACTGTATATAAATCTTGCATTCGACAGCTCTAAACATGTAAACAAGCCATGATGATTCCCCAACAGGAATCCTGCAATGTCTTCAGGCATTACACACAAATGACAGCTGCGCTTAACAAGCAGAGTTCTGAGCTGATTGAAGTGGACAGTGAAGAAGCCAGAGTATGTGGTTGTTTCACAGAAAGAATATACACCTGCAGCGATAAAGATAGCAGTGGGTGAAACAGAAAGCATCAAATATGGTTTGCCTAATGCAAGCAGTCATGTAAAGTGCATGTAGAAAGGCATAGGAGATGGGGAAAAAAAGACAAAGGGGTATGTGAACAGATTTGAGATGTGAGAAAGAATAGTCTACACAGTTAGATTATTTTCCCCAACAGAAGTTTCTATTAACATAGGACAACATGCATGCTGTTCAAAGGGTCATTAACACAAGTGTTTTTCCTAACCACGATTAAGGATATCGCTTCCGAAACGCGTCGGTCAGCAGTGGCGTATTATTGTGCCATGAATGCGTGTACCATGTAACCTATCCTCCATACTTTGACTTTTAAATCGTTGGAAAATAAAGATCAGAAGTTTTATTGAACAATCACCAGTGTCCTGGATGTAGCTGGCTGCACCTTGTTTGTTTTGTTGCTGTTTTTCCTAAATCTACTCAGTTTCAAAATGCTTAATCTTTTTTAAATTAAAAGGGAGAATATACAGTATAGAAAAAACAATCGTATTTTTGGTGGTTTTAGGATCCAAAAAACACAGAAAATCCGATCATTCAGCCTGTTCATAGACTTTAGGAGAAAAAAAAAAACCTATAGTCTACACAGGTCGTTTTTTTTCCAATCGTTTTCTGGCACCGGTTTTAGGAACATGAAAAAACAGCCGGCGCCTGGTGTCTTTCTGTTGGTCTCCCATAAATTCTATTGTATGGCCGACGGAAAAAAAAGCTAAAACTGACCGCGTTTTGGGCACAAAATGTGACAAAAACCACAGTCATGCATCGGACAAAAAACGGTTGACCGATACTGTGTGGACGTAGCCTAACAAACAAGAGAGAAAGTGTTTGCTTACTTTGAACTCTCTGCACTTATAGATAACATCTCCTGTCATGTCAGTGCATTTAGAAGAATTGTGAAGGTCGAGCTGATATGCCAATCGCTCCTTTAGAACCACACAGCCGGACCAGGAAGAGACAGAATGCATGAAGATAAAACTGCTTTGGGGATCTGAAACAGCATGGCGAGACAACCTCTGGGATGGCAACCTGGGAGAGCCCACACCCCTCTATTTTTAGACTCAAAACCAAACCTCTAAATAAATGCACTGCAGACCCGAGATTAAACCCCTAAATATATTTAGATCCCAGCTAAGATCTCTAAGTTGATTCTTACCCAGACCACACCTTCATATATTATTATTAGGCTCAGGATTAGACACTTGAATTAATGTCAGACTGCAGACTAAACTCTGTATCCATCGTTGCTCTACATTAACCATTAAGGATAACCTGATGAAGTGCTATTATGAAAAGTGTTGTTCTTAAAGATTAAAAGTATTTGTTGTTACAAAAAAAGCCTGTGCCTTATCCTGAATTTGCCGAAAGTCCGTGTTGGAAGCCTTAGGGTATGTTCACACGGCTAATTGCGGCGCGTACCGTGGCTGTTTTGGAACCACGTTATATCACAAAGCATAAACACGTCCTAGGACTGTAGAGGGGTTCTCTTCCTATTCCCCATAATATCCCTAGTAATTCATAAATAGCAGTCCATTGACAATTAGTTTTGTATTCAACTTTTCTTCACTCAATTCAAACATGCGCCCGTAACATTTTAGGGCATATTTCCAAATACAATCCAAAGAGTAAAAACCTGTGACGTCTATGCAATGAATATTAGATTTCTTTCAAACGTCCATATTTATACTTAAATTATGACAACTGTCACGGGCGCATGTTTGAATTGAGCAAAGAAAAGTTGAATACAAAACTAATTGTGAATGGACAGCTATCTATGAATTACTAGTTTTGGAACCACGCACATAATTCTAAAGCATGGGAGGGAGGAGAGGGGGGGCGGCCAAGTGCTAGACATGCATTGTCAGCGGCGCATATTTACCGCTAACAATTCATATGTCAATTATCCCCCTGCGCGTATAATACGATCGTATTGTACGCACGGGGGGGGGGGGGGACGCATAATCCATAGCTCTCTATGAGAGCTATGAATTACCGTAATTGCAGCACGCATTTTGCCATGTATACAGCGCAATACACGGCAAATGCATGGCGAAATAAGCCGTGTGAACATACCCTTAAACCGGACATCTGTGGTGGAAATCCAGCATAGATTGGTATTAAAAAAAATTAACCACAAAGTGATACACATATCATCAGCAGGAGATTGTTTCTGAAAAATGTTGTACATGTTTGACATTTTGATTGCACAGATACAGATATGACATCACTGTTCGAGCTTGGCAGCGACTGGGCTCCTGTTGTAAGAGGTGGACTATTTGGCATCCGGCTGGGTTTCCATGACAGCCACAGACTTCTCAAACTCTCCTGCCGTAATAGAGGGATCCTTTACCACTCTTTGGAGTCCTGCTTGGTTGCCATGTCAGCCATGGACTTGACAAAGGACTCCAGGACAGTCATGGATACATGCCTGTTAGCTTGTGCCTTAAAGGGAACCTGTCAGTGTACCATGAGCAGCTTACAACAGTTGCAGGTTTCTTAGTGTTTTACCTAACACTAAGTGTTTTACCTATGAAAAACCACAGAGTTTCAGAGTAAAAGTGTCCATAAAAGCCAGGCACAGCGAGAAGCTCCAGTGGCTGGAGAACGTGAGCCCAACTTGCTTCTCCATGCCCTGCTTAGCTTAACTGACAAGTCTACTTAAACTGTAAAAATGAACAGGGTAGGGAGAAGCCACAAATATTTAATGGATAATAATTCTGTTCTTGATTTTCCTAAAGCAAAGAAAATTACATAAAGGAAACAATTTTTCTATGGTCTTTGACTCTGTATTTGAAGTTTTCCTGCAATCAGACTTTCCAATATTATATGGAAAATGCAGTAACACAACAACCACAACCTTTGAATAGAATATTTGTACATGCCATAATTACCATAGTGTATGTGTGTAGTTTATGTGTAAACCTCAGGACTTATCTTAAACTCATATCATGTCTATAAGCTTGAATAGGCAATGCCCTCTAATGTGTAAATCTTATAAGCAAAGCGATGAATAATGGCAGAATTGTTAACAATGCTACAATTGAAAATGGACAATGCATCTAAAAGCAACATCCTTAAGATACGTCATTATTAGTGAATGAATTGTTCTGACAATAACTGCATTCATGCAGCATAGAAAGACAGAAAAATGCTGGCATACTAACCATCTTAACAAAGGCATAAGACATCAACATTTGAATCAAGCAATATGCCCTAAATTTTGTGATTAGTGATTTCATTATGACAATAAATACGTTCGTCCTTTGGAACAGAAGACTTGTCATATGAAAACATCTTTGTAATGCATATATAGTATAGTATATAGTATAGTATATAGTATTTTTACCAGGTAAAAAATGTTTTAGAGTGACAATTAAGGAAAACGTAATGAAAGTTTAAGGCCAATCCAAGGTTCAAGCCTACCCGACAGAAAGCCAGCACTGTGAAAAAAGGAGAAACACAGCGAGACTCCTAGAACCACACCAATGGAAATAAGATTTCATATCGGATGGCAAACAGTAGATAAGAAAGACTACCTAGCCATGAGCATAGTCTAAATGACATTAAGATCAACATTTGTTCAGCAGCACGAGAAGTCTGCTGAGCATGATTTTGTGAACATAAAATGTATGCTACTGCCGAGTATAGCGTTTAGAACATGTAATGTATTCCTTACATTCTTGATACTATACAGTGTTTTGCGCATGCATTCGGCTCCCTTGAACTTTTCAACCTTTTGCCACATTTCAGGCTTCAAACAAAGATATAAAATTTTTATTTTTTTGTGAAGAATCAACAAGTGGGACAATTGTGAAGTGGAACAAAATTTATTGGATATTTTAAACTTTTGTACAAAAAAACCCTGAAATATTATTTGGCCCCTTTACTTTCAGTGCAGCAAACTCACTCCAGAAGTTCAGTGAGGATCTCTGAATGATTCAATGTTGTCCTAAATGACTGATGATGATAAATATAATTCAACTGTGTGTAATCAAGTCCTTATAAATGCACTTGCTCTTTGATAGTCTCAGGGTTCTGTTTAAAACGCAGAGAGCATCATGAAGACCAAGGAACACACCAGTCAGGTCCATGATACTGTTGTGAAGAAGTTTAAAGCCGGATTTGGATACAAAAAGATTTCCCAAACTTTAAATATCCCAAGAAGCACTGTGCAAGCGATCATATTGAAATGGAAGGAGTATCAGACCATTGCAAATCTACCAAGACCTGGCTATCCCTCTAAACTTTAATCTCAAACAAGGAGAAGACTGATCAGAGATTATTATTTATTTTAAAGCACCATTGATTCCAGGGCGCTGTACATTCGAGGGGGTTAAATACATTACATAAGTCAAACGAGTACAGTGATAAGGGATAATGACAATTGGCACGACAGAGGGAGAGAGGACCCTACCCTCGAGGACTTACAATCTACAAGGAGGGGGAAAGAGACAGGAGGTGAGGGGCAGACATGTCTGTGGAGGAAGTAGTGACAAGATTAGTGAAGGTTATAGGCAGAGATGCAGCCAAGAGGCCAATGATCACTCTGGATGAACTGCAGGGATCTACAGCTGAGGTGGGAGAGTCTGTCCATAGGACAACAATCAGTCATACACTGCACAAATCTGGAATAGTGGCAAGAAGAAAGCCATTTCTCAAAATCCATAAAAAGTCTCATTTAAAGTTTGCCACAAGCCACCTGGGAAACATGTGGAAGAAGGTGCTCTGCTCAGATGTAACCAAAATCGAACTTTTTGGCTGCAACGCAAAACGATATGTTTGACGTAAAAGCAACACAGCTCATCACCCTGAACACACCATCCCCACTTTCAAACATGGTGGTGGAAGCATCATGGTTTGGGCCTGCTTTTCTTCAGCAGAGACAGGGAAGATGGTTAAAATTGATGGGGAGATGGATGGAGCCAAATACAGGACCATTCTGGAAGAAAACCTGTTGCAGTCTGCAAAAGACCTGAGACTGGGACGGAGATTTATCTTCCAAGAAGACAATTGATCCCAAACATAAAGCAAAATCTACAATGGAATGGTTCACAAAAAAACGTATCCAGGTGTTAGAATGGCCAAGTCACAGTCCAGACCTGAATCCAATCACGAATCTATGGAAAGAGCTGAAAACTGCTGTTTACAAACGCTCTCCATCCAACCTCACTGAGCTCGAGCTGTGCGCCAAGGAAGAATGGGCAAGAATTTCAGTCTCTCGATGTGCAAAACTGATAGAGACATACCCCAAGTGACTTGCAGCTGTGATTGCAGCAAAAGGTGGTGCTACAAAGTATTAACTTAAGGGGCCAAATAATTTTGCACGCCCCACTTTTCAGTTTTTTATTTTTTACAAAAGTTTAAAATATCCAATAAATTTTGTTCCACTTCACAATTGTTTCCCACTTGTTGTTGATTCTTCACAAAAAAATTTAAATTTCATATCTTTATGTTTGAAGCCTGAAATGTGGCAAAAGGTTGAAAAGTTCAAGGAGGCCGAATACTTTCGCAAGGCACTGTATGTCTTGGTAACAATCATAAGACATTAAAGTATTTTTTTACAAATAGCATAGCTACTTTTGTAAAAGCCATCTCCAGATATATAATTCTAACTAGATAGCCTGCACAGATTACTACAGAAATTGTAATTAAAAGTACAAAATACAATCCTAAACTTACACTAGTGAAACATTATTGAATCTTATGAAGGTTTCGAATAACATGTGCCTTAGTGTCAAGTGAATAACTACTATCTTCACCTTCTAGGCTATACCCTCCTGCAGGCAGCAAGATGACAAACTGAAGTCAGGGTTCAGAGATCACAGACCAATCAATGAGGAGTAAATAATCTAGTATAAAACAAATCTTTGGGTGGGAGTTGTGAAGGAAAATAACTATTCTATTTGTGTCACTAGAGGACACAGGCTCATTGAGACTTTCCAAAACAACAGATAAGGGATCAGGAAACTAAAAAAATTGTTGAAGTAATAAAGTCCACTATGGCCTACAAGACAGTCAACCAGAGAGAATGTGGACATATGAACCCTGTAGAAAGGTGTGAAGAGATGACTATGTAGCCACCTTGCACACTTGTATAACAGAAACCTGCTGAGCTGCACAGCTAAGAAAGCCTCCACTGCTTTGGTAAAATGTGACATGACACCAAGTGGGGGATTCTTGCCATTAACATGTCTCTCCCACAGGCAACCAAATTCAACAGGAAATGGACGCTTTGAAGGTTGGCAGCAGGAGGTGGAAGTAAAGGCCAGGTAAAATCGTATGGCCCAGACAACACGAGATTGTAGATGGAATATTATCATGGATAAAAAGGAGATGGGCAAAAATAAAGCAAAGTGATGTCCTCATTCAGGTGAAAGGAGAAAAATAGTTTTAGCAGGAAAGACCTGATAAACAACTGCTTTGTCCTGGCTAGGAATCATGATTAGGGAACAATATGATAAGATGCCCATTCTTGTAAGTTAGTGGGCGATGGAAGAAGACCCATAATGCAGAAACCAGTCCGTTAAGAAAGTCTAAAGCCAATCCAAGGTCCAAGCCTTCCCGAAAGAAGGCAAACACTGAAAAAGGAGAAACACAACAGACTCCTAGAACCACACCAATAGTCTTTGTAAGGCAGGAACCATGGAGTGTCGGCGTGAGAGAAAAATCATTTTGGCATGTCAAATGTGGCAGTCTGTCTGGGGCCACAAAAATTGTTGGAATGCCCATTAGTCTTGACTTGATCAAAAGAACTTGTGAATCAGGGAAACAGTTGGGGAAACTTATAGGTGATTGAAGTGCTCCCAAAAAGTGATATGAGAGCTTTGTGAGCCCAGGACATGGAAGGAGGAGTCTTGCAGCTGAATCTGGCTCCATTAGGTCTACACTTGGGATCAGATCTGGCTGAGGACTTCAGGGTGAAAAAAACATTTTCCATATTAAGCTGCTTATGGCTGAGGAAGACAGTGACTTAGAACTGTTAATCTAGAAAATGTAAAATGTGTATAGCAGATAGAGTTGGAATGTGAATCTCTGCTGATGGAAGAATTATGGGTGCCTCTATAATGAATGGCTGCTACACTGCAAGTTCCACCTTGGTGATTGAAATAAGCCTAGCCATGGCATTGCTTGTATGGACATGAATATGATGGCTGCTGAAGACCAGAACCATCTAAATGTTAAAAAACACAAAATTCACCTTCAGGTCTAGGATGCTAATGGAAAAAAGGATTTGTCTTGTGACCAAAACCCCTCCACTGTGAGATTTATTGGGGTGTCCACTGATGAACATCTCTTCTACTCCATGGAGGATATCTTGGAGTAAGCAATTCCATTTGAAAGACATATCCAGACATTTGAGGTCTAGAATGGGACTGACAGAATCATCTTTCTTGTGCTGTACAAAAAGATTGATGTACGAGTTCAAAATCTTTGATCAGATGGTAGAGAAAATCACACCCATGCAAAAAAGAGAATCTACTGTCTGAAAAAGGTAGATGCCTTGAATGGGTGGGAAATACAAAGGGAAGCGGTTGGTGGAAAATCTTATTTTGTAGTTTTAATAGTCTACCTCTAGGACCGAATAGCATCAGATGTGCGAGAGTCAACTTTGCTAAAAATAGTGGGAGCTGCTTTTTAAGCAGAAGTGGCTCTATCTATTGTATTCCTTGATTAGATAACTAGGTTGTAAGAGCAGTGGGTCTTGAAGGAGGGCTTGTTTATTGTATCCTGATGAGAAGATTACCTGGTGGCACAAGGGTTGAAGAGCTTTCTAGGAATGGGCGGTGTTATTTTTTTTTAAAAGATCCATAGTTACGAGACCCTGTACTTAGACGAGGGTGAACTTTTGCCAAAAGTTTTGTCTCTGATATGGCCTCAAGACAAGACCCAAACAGATGGGAACTAGAAAATGGATGAGTTGTTAAAGAGCACTAGTAGGATGAATCTGCCAACTAGGAATTGAGTATTTGAGTATTTAAGGAGGACACAGAAACCCTGAGTGGGAAGGTCTAGAAAATCCAGTTGCCAAATGGTAGGATTTATTAATTCTTCCGGAGCCTCTTTAAAAAGAATGGTGTAGCAAAACTGAAATCCATTCTGTGAAAGCGATGCTGAAAAGGATTGGCAAGATATTCAATTCAGCAATATGGTGGACACTAAAGTAGCCTGCATCCACTGTAGGTAGGTTTTTCTTAGACAGATGGGGGGCTGGCAAACCTAATGAAGGGGAATTTCTGAGCATTTATTGCTGGAGAATTTCTTGTCAGTGTGTTTCCGTTCCTTTATTATGACATCTTCAAATTCCGAGTGCAAAGGAAAGACATTAGAAGAATTTCTCCTTAGCAGAAGAAGAAACTTGATCTTTAATCTGGAAGGCGTAATATGAATATCAACCATGCCTGCCAATTTAGATGATTGTTTGGAATCCAAATCTAACTCAAAATTGGCAATCTTCCGCTCTGATGAAGTATCTTTGGGAGGGGAAAAGGTTTGAAACTGAGCTACTGGAGGTAAAGGAGAGCTAGACGAGGCAGAGGAGGTGAAAAACAGGTGAGCATAGAAGATATGGACCTTTTACTGGCTCTGATACGTTTGAGAGGGTGGGGGTAAGAAGGGGCCTGGTCCGGAAGGTGGATTGAGAGGCTGAAGTACTGGGCAGCTCAGGGGGCAGAAAAATTGTGGAGGGTTGTCAGGGTTTAAAACATGCAGGACAGAGTGGATCAGATAGACCACATTGTAATTTTGTGCTGTAGCACATGCAGGCTAAATAGATGATTAGAGCTCTTGTCAAATGAGAAGATTCACCTCTGGAATCGAATGTGTCAACACAGGGGTCATGCAGTCTGCCATGGGAAAGGGGGCGATTCTATGAGCATTGTGCTGAAACAATTTCTTCACCGTAGGCCCCATTCACATCAGGTTTTGATCACAAACTATAGGTCTACTGTGGCAGAGTCATAAGAGTCTCAGGAGCAAATGTAGTCTCTTTTAGATGCCGATATATGCTTTATGTGCAGGACAGAAAAAATTGGTAGACCACCCTTTTGTGTCTTGCGCATAAAGCTTTTAAAAAGTTTTCATGGCAATGTCTGATACATGAGATGTAATTACTGCATATGGATACTTAGTATTTAACAAACTGGGAGATATAGACTTTTGTAGGTCCCAGACATGCTTAACTCATTCTATTAATTCTATAATATTAATCTTTTAACTTTTTTGCTCTATTTATTTGGTAGTAGCTTTTGTATGTACGTGCAGATAGTTGCTTCCGCTCACCTCATAGTTGTAAATCCTGTGTTTCTGAATAGATGATGGTGCAGGGAAAGACACCACAAATACTTAGTACAAATTCTTAGACACATAGCAAATTCTTAGTATGAATGTGTACAGCACATGTCGTATTTCTCAAAACATTATCTTCATCTTTATTGAGACATCCCAGTTTAAAAGCAAAGCTTAAAAACAATACATATAAGACATTTACACACCCCTTGCAGATGTCTCAATAAAGATGAAGTTTTAAGAAATACTACATGAGCTAGATGCATTGTTACTAAAGTTTTAATGTGAAGCCTTATTTTAAATTTATAATCGTAATTGAATTATAAGCTATAATATTTGGTGTTTGCATTTTTTTTTTATTTTTCCTTGATACTTAACATGTTCAGGTTTTTTTTTTATACTTATGTACTGTGGCAGCTACTATTCTTTGATAACAGCTCATTCAAATTTATGGTTTTCATGCAGTCAATTGAGGCTTTCAAAGCTCTAAAAAAAAAAGCAGAAAGTAGTCTTGGAAGGGGAGACAAACTCCCTTCCAGAGGTACAGCACAGTCAAGCTCAGTTCCATTAATAGGGCAGTACCTGCCGTACAGGGCCCAGGCAGAGATGTGAAACAAGGGGCCTGCTGCCAACTCCATTGTTTCACATATATCAACCTACCTATCTACTGGTAGGACCCTATATAACTACTGGGGGGGGGGGGGGTACTCTATTTACATGCCTACTGGTGGGCCTAAATACAGTGGGGAAATAAAGTATTTAGTCAGCTACTGATTGTGCTAGTTCTCCCACTTAAAAAGATGAGAGAGGCCTGTAATTGACATCATAGGTAGACCTCAACTATGAGAGACAAAATGAGAAAAAAATCCCGAAAATCACATTGTCTGATTTTGGAAATAACTTATTTGCAAATTATGGTGGAAAATAAGTATTTGGTCAACTACAAACAAGCAAGACTTTAGGCTCTCACAGACCTGTAACTTCTTTAAGAGGCTCCTCTGTCCTCCACTCATTACCGGTTTGAACTTGCTATCCGTATAAAAGACACCTGTCCACAGCCTCAAAGAGTCACACTCCAAACTCCACTATAGTGAAAACCAAAGAGCTGTCGAAGGACACCAGAAACAAAATTGTAGCCCTGCACCAGGCTGGGAAGATTGAATCTGCAATAGGCAAGCAACTTGGTGTGAAAAAAAATCAACTGTGGGAGCAATAATTAGGAAATGGAAGACATACAAGACCACTGATAATCTCCCTCGATCTGGGGCTCCACGCAAGATCTCACCCCATGGGGTCAAAATGATCACAAGAATGGTGAACAAAAATCCCAGAACAACACAGGGGACCTAGTGAATGACCTGCAGAGAGCTGGGACCAACATAACAAAGACTACCATAAGTAACACACTACGCCGCCAGGGACTCAGATCCTGCGGTGTAAGACGTGTCCCTCTGCTTAAGCCAATATATGTCCAGGCCCATCTGGGGTTTGCTATAGAGAATTTAGATGATCCAGAAGAGTATTGGGAGAATGTCATATGGTCAGATGAAAGCAAAGTAGAACTATTTGGTAGAAACACAACTCGTCATTTTTGGAGGAGAATGCTAAGTTGCATCCAAAAAACACCGTACCTACTGTGAAGCATGGGGATGGCAACATCATGCTTTGGGGCTGTTTCTCTGGAAAGGGACCAGGACGATCAGTGATCTGTGTACATGAAAGAACAAATGGGGCCATGTATCATGAGATTTTGAGTGCAAACCTCCTTCCATTAGCAAGGGCATTGAAGATGAAACGTAGCTGGGTCTTTCAGCATGACAATGATCCCAAGCACACCCCCAGGGCAATGAAGCCGTGGCTTCGTAAGAAGCATTTCAAGGTCCTGGAGTGGCCTAGCTCTCAACCCCATAGAAAACCTTTGGAGGGAGTTCAAAGACCGTGTTGCCCAGC
Source organism: Phyllomedusa bahiana (assembly GCA_025379985.1). Classification (NCBI taxonomy): domain Eukaryota; kingdom Metazoa; phylum Chordata; class Amphibia; order Anura; family Hylidae; genus Phyllomedusa; species Phyllomedusa bahiana. The sequence continues at coordinate 43,375 of JAODAL010001208.1, read as the reverse complement.
GACAGCCTCAAAACATCACTGCTCTATAGGCGATCTGCATGGAGGAATGGGCCAACATACCAGCAACAGTGTGTGCCAACCTTGTGAAGAAAATCACATTGTATGATTTTTAAATAATTTATTTGCATTTTATTGCATGAAATAAGTATTTGATCACCTACCAACTAGCAAGAACTCTGGCTCTCACAGACCTGTTAGTTTTTCTTTAAGTAGCCCTCCTACTCTACACTATTACTGGTATTAGCTGCACCTGTTTGAAATCGATACCTGAATAAAAGACACCTGTCCACACAATCAATCACACTCCAATCTCTAAATCATAGACAAGACCAAAGAGCTGCCTTTGGATACCAGGGACAAAATTGTAGACTGGCACAAGGCTGAGATTGGCTAAAGAGCAATAGGCAAGCAGCTTGGTGAGAAGGCAACAACTGTTGGTGCAATTATTAGAAAATGGAAGAAACACAAGATGACAATCAATTTTTCTTGGTCCAGGGCTCCATGCAAGATCTCGCCTTGTGAAGTCGAGAATCAGCCCTGAACTACATGGGAGGACCTGGTCCATGACCTGAATAGAGCTGGGAAAACAGTCTCAAAGATTACCGTTGGTAACACACTATGCCGCCACGGATTAAAATCCTGCAGGGCACGCCAGGTCCCCCAACACATGTCCAAGCCCATTTGAAATTCACCAATGACCATCTGGATGATCCAGACAGGACATGGAAGGTCATATGGTCAGATGAGACCAATATTGAACGGTTTGGTGTTAATTCGACTCACTGTGCTTGGAGGAAGAAGGATGAGTACCATCCCAAGAATACTGTTCCAACCGTGAAGCATAGGGGTGAAAACATAATACTATGAGGGTGTTTCTTCTGCAAAGAGGGCAGGATGACTGGGGCCATATATGGGGAAGATTCTGTCCAACAACCTCCTTCCCTCAGTAAGTGCAATAAAGATGAGTTGTGACAATGAACCGAAACACAGAGCCAGGCAACTAAGGAGTGGCTTTCTAACAAGCTTTTTAAGGTACTGTAGTGGTCCAGCCAGTCTTCAGACTTGAACCCAATCAAAAATCTTTGGAGGGAGCTGAAACTCATTGTAGCCCAGCAACAGCCCCGAAACCTGAAAGATCTGGAAAAGATCTGTATGGAGCAGTTGACCAAAATCCCTGCTGCAGTGTGTGCCAACTTGGTCAAGAACTAAAGGAAACGTCTGACCTCTGTAATTGCAAACAAACGTTTCTGTACCAAATATTAAGTTTTGTTTTTCTAGTGTATCACATACTTATTACATGCAATAAAGTAAAATTACTTCTCCATTCTTTGTAGGTGGGATAAAATTTCAAAATCACTAATGTATCAAATACTTATTTTTTCCACTGTACCTACCTACCTACCGAGTGAATCTATATATCTATCCACCTAGCTATCAAGGAACTTACCTGCCTACCATGGGGGCTAACTAAGTAACTACCAGGGAAGCTACCTACCTAGCTAACTAAAGGAGAGCCCGCTAACAACCTTATCTGATTGAAGCCTACCTTACAAGGGACCAGCCTACATAATGGGGGGGGTCTATCTACTTATCCAGTGGGAATTTTATCTACTTAATGGGAATAATCTGCCAACTTTTTGCCTAACTTATTTTGGAAGGCTAATCTTCCTAAAAGGAGCTTCTACTTATCTGCCAAGCAAATTTCTATTTATTTTTTTTTTGCTACCTACTATATGGGGTGTGTACCTACCTTCTATACTGGGGGTATACCTACTTTACTTACTGTTGGTATAAATAAGAGGCCTATAATTGTCTAAGGGCACTTTCATTGCTTGGAGGTACTGTGTGGGGCACCAAAGCTGTCATTATTACAATTTCGCGCATTATGGATGGTTTGTATGGGGGAGAGGGCACAGTTCAGTAGATAATAGAAAAGTGAGAAGTCTAAGATATTTGTGTGGTGAATTCTGCAGGGATCAGTCATGGCTGGGAGAAGTCGTCATGACAATCTGGACCAAATGGAGAACAAAAGGGAAAGTGAACGACTACAGTCATAGAACAAGTCACCTTTGAGTTTTTGGATGTAACTAACCACTTATATGTCTGCAGAGCCTGTGTACACTTGGTATCTACCACTACATGATGATATTGATCTCAGTGTAATGGTTTATATTCAGGAACAGTATAGTGGTATCATTCAAGTCCCTTTATGGTGGTGATATCTGGTAGTGATATGTGGAAGTATTATTTGGTATATTGTTGTTATTATTGGTAATATTGGTCATGGTATGTTGATTTGATGAATAACAGTAGGGTGGTATTAGTCACTATATGGTAGTGATATGTGGCGGTATTATTTGGTCTTTGTATATTGTTGTCTTTGGTAAGATTGGTATTGATATACTGATTTGGTCAGTAATATTATGATCATATTAGCCACTATGTAGTGGAGACATATTTACTCGGAGACGATTACAGCAATACCCAATTTGTATTTTTTATGTGTTACTGCTTTTACACAATAAAAACACTTACTCAGACACGTTTTTGGATCATCATAGTCTGGGAGCCAAAACTTTTTTACTTTTCTGTGTACGGAGATGTGTAGAGTCTTGATTTTTTGCAAGATGAGTTCACATTTTTACTGGTATAATTTTTTGGGGGGGCAAGGCGTTTTGATTGCTTTTAAATCCGTTTTTTAGAAGCCAGAGTGAAGAAAACACTGCAATCCTAGTAGTGTTTTTTTAATTTTATTTTTAATCGGGCTCACCATGCAGTATATGTGACCAGTTGTATTAATGATCCTTTGATCGCTGATACAATAGAGATCAGTACAGAGCAGAAGGGGTTAAAGGCTTGTTTTTTGCATGATGACTTGATGGTTTCATTGGTATCATTTTGGGGTTCACATGACACTTTGATCATAGCAATCACCATGCATTATAAATAACATTAAGTTTATTCAGCAGGTTGATACAATGACAGCAATACCAAATTTATTTATTTTTTATGCTTTACTGCTTTCATACAAAATAAAGCACTCATTTGAGAAAAGAAAACATGTTCTGTATTGCTAAAGTCTGAGAGACATAACTTATTTGTCTGTAAAGAGAGCAGTATATATGGAGAGGATCAAGGGCTTGTTTCTATAGGATTAGTTGACGTTTTCATTGGTACTATTTTGGGGTACACATGACTTTCAGTTCTTATTTTAACACTTTAGCCCACCACGGTCACATTTTTTTTTTTTTTTTTTTAACCTACATAGAAATGAGTGCTTTTATTTTGCGGGACAAGATGTACTTTCTATTGGCGTCATTCATCATACCATAGAATATACTGTACTAGGAAACTGCAAAAAAATTCTAAGTGTGGCAAAATGTGAAAGAAAAAACGTAATTGCACCACGTTTGCGGGTGTTTCGCTTTTATGGTGTTCAATCTTCAGTAAAAATGATATGTTATCTGTAACAATGATATGTTATCTACAACTTGATACGAATCTGGCAATACCGAACTGTTTTCATTATGTTTTGGTACCATAAAAAATTCCAAACATTTTCTATTTTTGGAATTTGCATGGTGCTGCCATTTTCTGCGACCAATAACTTTTTTGTACTGATACCTATGGACTTGAGTGAGGGGCATTTTTGTGTGCTGAAGTGTACTTTGCTAGCAGTTTGGAATACATTGGACTTTTTTGATTAAATTTATTCCAATTTTTAAAGGACGTGAAATTTTTTTCTTCTATGGTGTTCAGCATACGGGATAAATTATGTTCTATTTTAATAGTTTGGACTTTTTCGAATGCGGCGATACCAAATTATGTGACTATCATTTTATTCGTAAAATGGAAAAAGGGGGGTGATTTGAACTTTTAATACCTTTTTATTTTATACTTTAAAACATTTTTTTTTTTACTTTAAACATCGAATCGAATCACCCTAGGGTGCTTCATCACTAAATCGTTTCTACAGCCTATTGCATTATATAGACTGAAGTATAGCCTTCAGCAGGCTTCCAGTTGCTAGGTTAACTGATCAGAAAGACGCAATCTCTCACCGTTTATTATTCATTTAGATGCCGTGGCCATGTTTTGCCGCAGCCTCTAGAGGGTTCAACAGCACAGGATGGAGCCAGCTCCAGCCCGTGCTATTACCGGTGGTTGTCAGCTGCAATTAACAACCGGAACTAGCACAGGATGGAGCCAGCTCCAGCCCGTGCTATTACCGGTGGTTGTCAGCTGCAATTAACAACCGGCACCCACCAGCTATGTAGCGGTAAGGGGTTAAAGATGCGCGGTCGTAACCTCCAGTCCTGGTTGTTAGCGCATGAAGCCAGGTGTACTATATGCCAGTAATGCGGGCTCTGCTTGTGAGCAGTGGACGTATCGGTATGTCCAATGTCAGGAAAGAGTTAAATCTGAATCTTATTGGATGACAATTACTTCTATTTACATATGATTTGGTACAGGTTATATACTTATAGAGAAAAATTGGTGAAAACAAAGAGTTAGAGAAGCTAAATATGCTAATCACTGCTATATAACCACCCACACACTAATGAGGCAGAGTGAGTGAAAAGCTGTCTGTGACTGTTAAACAGCATTTTGAGAAAACCCCTTTAAAAAGGTATATTTTTCCATGCCATAGTCTGGTTTAGAAAAAGAAAGTATCAGACAAACACAAGTAACCCCTGCTGATGGGACTCAGTATATCTTCCAGCCACTGAGCGGTAATTGTAGCTGTGGTTTTATTTTTAATAGTGTAGGGACTCGCAAGAAATGAGGAGCCTTGCCGGGGTTTGCGTACTGTAGCTACCGTATCAACTAATACCTCATATTTGATATTTTTCCAGTATGTAATTTTTTTTGCCCTAAAACACTGGGGAGCTTAGGGTACAATTATTTTGTGCAGGACACCCCTTAAGTGCTGGGCAGCCTGCCCATTTGAATATTATGGGCATTATTGGCTGTAACTCAGCATGGTGTTCCTGTATAAATGTCGTTACCCTTTGTATCGCCTTATCTATATGCAATTTCATCGGTATTTTTGCATTTGGCAGTCTCTCTATGTGTTATACTGTGGCTTTTCATGAAGCATGATACACTCCAGATTCATAGAAACATACTGTATCCTTTATGTAGGCTTCTTCTTAAGCCACACAACTTGTAAGACTATACTAAGTAGCAAAACGATATATAAAAAATATCAACAAGGCACTTGCGGTTTTTTAATGATCTACAATTCAGGAGTATCGTAGCAATGTCAAAAAGACAATCATGCAGGGCTCATAGTAGAGTCTAATTCCAGACCTGTAGCGGCATGCTCATGTGTTTGCAACTAGACGCGACGTTTCGGGGCACCGCCCCTTCCTCAGGCGTGAGGAAGAAGCCTAAATAAAGGATACAGTATGTTTCTATGAATCTAGAGTGTATCATGCTTCATGAGATTGGAAACGGGCTATGAGAAGTAGTCCGTATTGCACTCTATTGGCACGCGGTTTCACGTATTAAAAAGGTCCTAAACTTGCCGTTATATTGTATACTGTGGCTTTCTGCATGCTGGTGTGAAATAGTATCTAAAGCATTTGCTCATTAATATCCGGCACCTGCTATATCTTTCCCATGCAGAATATGGGCCAGAGACGCCTGCTGATGGGACTCAGTATATCTTCCAGCCACTGATCGGTAATTGTAGCTTTGTAGTTTTTTTGGTAATTTATGTCCCATTTTTTCTGTGGTTTTATAAATACCATTCCAGTCTAAACACTGATCAGGTCCTGTTCATACTACTCTTATGGGTCTTGTTTTTTAAAGTGCTATGACAAATATGTTGACACTTGTATCTTTATACTCAATATCTATTTTTCTTTGTCAAATACCAGTTTGACAGTAGCATCACTGTTCTAACTGCCATTTTACCTTCCTTAATTGGTATATTCACAAATAAAAACAATTTCCTTTCATTGTTCCAATATTGGACAGACTGAGTAGGAGATGTAAAGAGACTGGATATACAGGAACAGTGCATATATTTCTGCTGTATATTATACTACTTGTCACGTCAGAGGAAGTGCAGTGGGCCCTGACTGCCACCCAGCCCACTGTCCCTGCCTACTTGGAGTACTGCCCTAAGCGGCAGACCCCAACTGGACGACAGCCCCTACGCTGCTAAGTGCAGGGCCATCAGGGAAACTCAAAGTCCAACAGTCCGGGTCAGTCACAGTACGGGAACGTATATGCCAAGAAACCTAAGCCAAAATAATAGTCAAAAACAAGCCGGGGTCCAAACACGGTCAGGAGCACAGTACAAAGTCGGAGGCAAAGGCGAGGTCAGGAAGCGAGCCGAGGCCAGATATCAGGAGACCAAATATAAACAGGAAACACAGGAAAAGCAAGGGGAAACCAGCAGATGATTGGTGCGGCCTCCGGGCCCTCCTATTTGCCAGTGCGACACACCCTCTGACTTTATTAGGAGCCGAGCTGTCACTCCTAAGCTCATCAGCCCGACTTCTCCCTGGGTGTGTCGACTGACTAGAGGGATTAACCCCTACCATGCCTTGCTGCTTCACGGCGGAAACGTGTGCCGTGACACTACTACTGTGTCCTACTTTTTGTTACTAATTCATAACCTGTTACCTCATACTTTGAGTTGTTCATGCCGTCTATAAATCATCTCCACTTGAATTATAATATTTTACATCATTCATACCTCTAATGACATTACCTTGTATTTGATGGCTTCTGTCCACCTATCCACAGTGGTATATTCTATGTGCTGCCTTTATTATGTTACTATGTTTTACTGAATGATAAATACATTACTATTTTTAAATGTATGAACTAGTGTTGGCATTTTATGCCATTGTGGTGTAGCTTCATAGTTTGGTTGCACTGGTAATAATATAGATTTATGGTGAAGTTTTACTGAATGCATTACTCTTGTTCTTGGTTCTCATCCATCAAGTTTTTTTTTTCTAGGTTTACCTATTGTTTGCTTCTTATTGGGCCATAAGCCTTATTCACACTTGTGGATATAAATGGAGATCTGACACTAAATCATGGATGCATATAGGACAAACATGCCATCATAGCTAATTTGATGAAATACACATATCCCCCCAAAAAACCCAGCCATATACTAAATGTCATTATGGGCCTCTCAGGTCCTTCGTCATAGGGTGTTTTGCGGCTCCTAGTGTCACAGCTGCGCTAGGAACAGAGCTGTACTTCAGAGTCCTGTTCCTAGAGCAGTCTCTGGAAGTGCCAGGAAGCGGAGGAAACCTCCAATCCCCGATGCTTAACCCTTTGATTGTCTGTGACCAAGGCATAATCAAAGGGCTTTCCCTTGCTCTATCGGGTGATCAGGACTCCCGATGACCAGACAGAGTCGGGGAACATCTCCACAGTCAGCCCTGGGGACCTAGCGTAGACCCAGGGCTGTCTGTGTAACAAACCAGCGATCAGCGCACATGGTGTGCTGCCCGGATTGCTGCCCGTGTCAAACGGACACAAAATTAGAATGTATTAGCATATATTAATATGCTATTACAAAGTGTAAAAAAAAAAAAAAAAAAAAGAAACAAATCATCAATTATCTGTTCATATGATTTAAAAAAGTAAAACAAAATAGTGTAGGAAAAAATAAAATAAATATGTAATATAAAATTATTGTGTTTACATTACGAACACACACAAAAAAAAAAAAAAAACACGACATCAGGTATCCACACGACCATAATAACTCGCAGAATTAATCTAACATGTTAAGTGTGAAATGTGAATGGTGTAAAAAAAAAAAAAATAAAAAAATAATCTGCAATAAATTTATAAGTGAATTTAAACTATTCTCCCAAAAAGTACAACTTCTCTAGCATAAAACGAGGCCTCATACAATTGAGTCACTGAAAAAATTAAAAAAAATTACAATTGTTGAAACACAAGGAGGCAAAAACTAAAAAAAATGTGCTGGGTATTCAGTTTAAAGAGAACCGGTCACCTAGTTTATGCCCCCCTTGCATTTAATGCTCAAATCTGCAGTTTTCAGCCAGAAGAGTCATTCGAAGAGTCATTCAAAGAGTCAGTTTTTTTTCAAACCCCGCCCACTTGAGGCTTGTCCCGCCCACCTTAACTGATAGACCTATTACTTTGAATAGGTAGAAACGTGAATAACTGTCAGTGGGCAGGGCTAGTCTTTGGTGGGCGGGGCAAACACCTACTCATGAATAAGATTTGAGGGGTAAAAGCTCTAAAACTACAGCATCTTACAGAATCAAGGGACACAGCACTGGAAACAGCATGTATGTCACTAGCTTGTGCTGTCCTCAGCAAGGGGGCATAATCTATGTGACAGGTTCCGTTTAAGGAGTTAAGAAACATTGGGACACATTTATCAAGGCACCAGAATTCTGGCACAATGTGTCAAAAATAATAGAGTACAAGCTTTACACCACATTTACTATGCATTTAGACAGTTTTCAAACACTTCTGTGCCTCGTCCAACAAAGGCATGGCTTCATAGGAAAAGAGGGCGTGGCTTAGAATGCTCCAAAATTTGTCCACATATTGGTGGTATAAAGTTAGACTAGACCGTTTTAACCTCTGCCAGATTTATCAACACTATGATAAATGTGGCAAATTGTAAGACTGTCTAGTCTAACTTAGAACGGTCTAAGAGTTAGACACTATTGAACACTCTCGCCCATTATCTCAGTATGAAACGGAATATGGATCTTGAACATACAAATGGGAAAAGGGTTTATAAAGCACGCTTGTCATTATCCCACAAAAACCATATACTGAATAGAATGCATTTTCTTTTTCAAAATGGAAGACAAAGGTCGAAACATGCAACTACGGTATGTGTACCGTAGTCACAAATAAACACAAAGTAGTATTTGTGAAGTTTAAAATATGTGCTTTTACAAATGTTTGCAAAAAAAAAAAAAAAAACCATAAAATTAGCAGCAATGTTTCCACTTCCTCCCCCAGTCACTACTTTGTAGGACCCACTTTAGCTGCAATGACAGTTGCACTCCGTTGGGGTATGTCTCTACTAGCTTCTAGAGACTGGAAAGTTTGCCCATTCTTTTGCAAAATAACTTTGGTTGGCAAATATTTGTAAACAAAATTTTTAAAGTCATACAAAATTCTCAAATATTTGGGTCTTGTTTTTGACTGGATTTTTAACACACCATGATTTGGGTACCCCATTGCAACTCGGGCTGTATTTTTGGGTTTTTGTCCTGGGGAAGTTAACCACCCAAATTCCATGTATTTTGCAGCCTCTAACAGGTTTTCCCAGGCGTCCTAATTTTGCCCATTTTCCCTCCTCTGATCAGCTTTCCAACCCTTTTGAAGCAAAATGACCCCAAGCATATTTTCACCACCACTTCATGGGGATGGGTTTTCAGGGTGAAGTGCATTTTTGGCTCCCCTTCACCAAGGTTTGGCATTTGGCCAAAAATTAAAAATTTAGGCCTCATTTGACCAAAGCACTTCTTCCACATGCTTGCTGTGTCTCCTACATAGCTTTTTTTTTTTACAAAACAGGACTTCTAATGGCTTGCTTTCTAAAATGCTTCCGTCTTGCCACTCTTCCATAAAGGACAGATGTGTGGAGTACATGACTAATACACTGCTAAAAAAAAATTAAAGGGACCACTTTAACACAGTGTAACCTCAAGTCAATCACACTTCTGTGAAATCAACCAGTATGTCCAGTTATGAATCAACATCTCCTGCTGTTGTGCAAATGGAACAGACAACAGGTAATTAGCAAGACAACACCTATAAAGGAGTGGCGACTACAGATCATCTCTCTGTTCTCATCCTGTTCAGATGTTGTTTTGGTCACACTTGCATTTTGTCATTGCCCCCCACCGAAAGACATGAGGTGGGGTCCCCAGCGTTGCCCGGGGAGGGAAGCTCATCCAGCATGGGCCATTTCGCGAGATGTGCCAAGAAGGTTAAAGGGTTTTTTTTCCAAGCACAGTGTCCAGAGCAGAAGCAGATACCAGGGGACGGGGGGGGCTGTCTGCATAAAACCCGCAGCGGGGCCACACCACCTCCTTTGGCAAGGAGGAAAAGGAGGAAAAGTGCTAGAGCCCTGCAAAATGAACTCCAGCAGGACACTTATATCGCTGTATCTGCTCAAACTTTCAGAAAGACTCCACGAGGGTGGTATGAGGGCCTAAAATCCACAAGTCAGTGTTGGGCTTCAAGTCCAGCACCATGCAGGGCAGTTGGCATTTGCCAGAGAACACCAAGATTGGCAGATTTGACATTGGCACCCTGTGCTCTTCAAGGATAAGACCAGGTTTACGCTGAGCACACATGAGAGATGTGACAAAGTCTGGAGACCCTATGGAGAACGTTATGCTGCCTGCAACATCCTCCAGCATGACCAGTTTGTCAGTAATGGCGTGGGGAGACATTTTTTTTGGGGAGCCGCATCAGCTCTCCATGTGCTAGCCAGAGTCAAACTGACTGCCATAAGGTACCAGGATGAGATCTCCAGACCCATTGTGAGACCATATGCAGGTGCAGTGGGCCCTGGGTTCCTTCTGATGCATGACAATGCCTCATGTGGCTGAAGTTTGTTAGCAATTCCTGCATGATGAAGGCATTGATGCTATGGACTGGCCTGCCCATCCCCAGACCTGAATACAATCGAACACATCTGGGACATCATGTCTCGTTCCAGCCACCAAGGCCATGTTGCAACACAGACTGTCCAGGAGTTGACAGATGCTTTAATCCAGGTCTGGAAGGAAAACCCCCAGGAGAACATCCACCACTTCACCAGGAGCATGCCCAGGAGTTTTAGGGAGGTCATACATGCAAATGGAGGCCACACAGACTCCTGAGCCTCATTTCATTGTCTTGAGGCATTTCCAATGAAGTTGGATCAGCCTGAAATGTGAAATTCCTCTTTGATTTCGAATATCATTCCAAATCCAGACCTCCATGGGATATTAATTTTGATTTTCAGAGAGCCCGCCGGCCCCATAGACATTCATTATTCGCAGCGCGGAGACGTAATCCATAGTTCTCTATAAGAACTGTGTATTACCGTAATTATTGGGACGTATCTCGCCCCGTATTTATCGCAATACGGCGCAAATACGGGGCGAGATACATCCCAATAATTGCCGTGTGAACATAGCCTTAGAAGTATTATTTTTTTTTTTCCAACACATTACCATCATTTACCAAAACTGTCCCACAGGAAGACTGTCCTTGTACCAATAGCAACTAATCAGGTCACAGCTTTCTCCAGAGCAGTTTACAAAATGAGAACGGAGCTCTTATTGGTTGCTACGGGCAACAAAGACAATGTTATAAGTAGAAGGTTTTGAAAAATAAGGCCCATTAAACAAAAATGTTAAAAGCTGTTAAATGTATTTTTTTAGTTACATTATTCAAGGAAAAAAGTATATTTCTTCTACAATATGGTTATTAAAAGAAAGAACTATACAAAAAGAAAAAGGTACAAGTAGCAAACAAATTAATAAGTTTAATTTTACACATCACAATACATATACTGATCATTATTTACACATTTCTTTTTACTCTCTGGATTAGATACAAATATATCCATAAATAAAATTACCACTTTCATTAATGTCTTTCACTCTATATGGAGCCATACCAAACATACACATAATGGACAAAACTGTTAGCACCCTTCCACTAAACAAAGCAAAACAAACCATGGACATTGAAATAACTTGAAACTGCCAAAAGTAATAAAAAATTAAATTTACTGAAAATAAATGAAAATTAGAAATTATTTTTTTCTTTTTGGTTTAACCACAATGTAAATACAAAGAATGAAGCTGGCCTAGAAAAAATAATGGTACCCTAGAAAAGATTAAAAAAAATTTGACCATAGGGACATGTTAAACTAAGGTGAGTCTTGTAATTGGCATCACAGGTGTTTCAAACTTCTAATCAGTCAGACTGCCTGATTTAAAAGGGGGAAAGTAGTCACTGTGCTGTTTGGTATTATGGTGTGTATGTATATTCATAGACGCAAAAATGAAGTAAACAAAGAAAAGAACATTGTACCTACTGTGAAACATGAAATTTCAAGACCATCAAGATGTTCTGGGGCGAAATGTGCTGCCAAGTGTCAGAAAGCTTGGTCTCAGTCACGTTATAGGTCCTCCCAACAGGATAAAAATTAGCTAAGAGCAAAGCACTGAACTATTCTGAAGTGGCCTTTTATGAGCCTTGATCTTAATCCTGTTGAACACCTGTGGAAAGCGCCAAAACATGCAACCTTCCAACCCGAGACATCTGGAGCAGTTTGCTCACAAGGAGTGGGCCAAAATACCTATGGACAGGTATGAAAAGTCTCATTGAGAGTTACAGAAATAATTTGTTTGCAGTGAGTGCCGCAAAAGCTTGTCCTGGGTTCCGTCATTTTTGTCTAGCCCAGTTACATTAATTTTTCTCAGTTGAACTCCCAATTTAAAAGCAATGTCTGACTTACATTATTTTGATTACATTAAATTTTAATGTATTACTTCTAACCGTTTCAAGGACCTTTGTGGTGTTTTTTTTTTTCTTTAATAGAAGGGTACCAACAATTTTGTCTACGTATGTATAACAAGAATATTGAGGCCCTGATGACCTGCTACAGTGTCAGGTATTTTTAAGTAGAAAAACAGTGCCACAAACTACACTTTTCTTACCCTTAAAAACACTGGAAATAATGGTGGCAAAGTGAGAAGTGCTTAATATGGAATGCTAAACATTTTCCACTTACTGCATCTAATTTACTTTATAATGATCTGTCAGAATCAGTTTCTGAAAGTAAAGTATCAAACATTTCAAAACATATTTGTTCTTTTCCTCCATGCTTAGAATTGTAGGATCTTATGCAACAATTCATCCAGGGATATTCACCTAAAATAAAAATAAGTGTAATATATTAAACCTATTTCTTCCATTACCCAAATCACTAGTCAAAATGCACAATAACTATGTGTATAGTTTTGAGCACCAGTGAACAATACATAGTAGAAGTAGAGCAGGTTCAAAGGTGAGCCACAAAAGTAATGAAAGGAATGTGGGAACTACAATACCCAGAAACAAAATTGGTTACTGTTGTGCCATGATCTATTTATATACAGAACTGTATCCATAACGAGAGCATCCTCTATGTCTATAGGAAAGGTTTCTATACAAATATTCTTCACTCTAAGGCTATGTTCACACGGCTTAATGAGTCGCGCTGATCGGCAGCCGGCCCCATAGACATGCATTACTTGATCGTATTGTACGCCCGGGAGAGGAGGCGTAATCCATAGTTCTCTATGAGAAGTGTGGATTACCGTAATGATTGGGGCGCATTTCGCTCGTATTAGGGCGCAGTACGCTCGCAATACATGGCAAAATGCGCCCCAAAATAAGCAGTGTGAACTTACCCTAATAAAAAGGATTTCTGATGGAACGGAGCACAGCTGAACCAAACTGATTATTGGGGGGGACCTTTTTCTTTCCTTTTTCAGTTCGTTTTTAGGTCTCACGGTTCAAAGAAATGAACCCCCAAACGTGATTGATAAGGATAGGGGGCATTTCGTTGTAAGATGGAAAGCTGAAATACGTGGCAAAATGCGCCCCCAAAATAAGCCGTTGAACATCCCCTAGAAAAAAGGATTTTATAAAAAGGGCAAGCTGAAAAAAAGATTATTGGAGACCGTTTCCATTTCAGTTCTGTTTTTAGTGTCTCACGGATTACACAACGCAGATATGAATTCACCCTAAACAGTGATTGATGAATGATAGGGGCGCATTTCGCTTGTATTAGATCGCAGTAAGCTCGCAATACGTGGCAAAATGCGTCCCAAAATAAGCCATGTGAACATACCCTAAGAGCAGCACAATTGTGGAACTTTCTGGCAGAGGTCATTGTATTTTGAATTAACCCTTTCCTGACATTGGACGCTCTTGTATGTCTTAGCGGGAAGTGACTTCACGCAAATGGACGTACAGGTATGTCCTGGACATCTCTCAAGCAGGGCCTGGACGATCACAGCATGTGATCAGCGGTATATTACAGCTGGCCCCCTACTGTGTCGCCATGGCCACAGCTCACTCCAGCTGTGGGCGATTAACCCCTCGCAGCAGTTAAGGGAAAGACAGAGGGATAGACCTCCCTCTGCCTCCATTGGCATCGCAGCTGCCGATGGCTTCTCTAGCAGCCCGGAAGCCTAACAAAGGCTTTCAGGCTGCCTGTGACGTCACTATGCCTGGCCATGCCCACAGTCATCATAGAGAGCGGTACTGCTGTGTACTGCTCTCCTTTGCAACAGTGATCTAAAAAGCACTGATACAAGTAAAAGAAAAAAAATAAAGTACATATATTTAGTATCGCTGCATGCGTAACAACTTAATAAATCTGTCACATTATTTTACCTGCACGGTAAATGTGTAAAAAACCTCTCCAAAAACCCCCACAAAATTTGGTTTTTTCCCGTCACCTACAGCACATAAAAGAAAAAAAACATATATATTCCAAGTAGTCCAATAAAAACTTCATTTCATCCCATTAAAAAAAGGGCTTACACAACCAAATACAGGAAAAAAAAAAAAAAAAAAAAAAGTTATGGCCATCAGAAGATAGCGATGCATAAATATTTTTTTAACACAAAAAAGCGTTTTTTGTTTTTTTTTTTAAAGTGCTTGAACATGATAAAAAATATAAAACTGGGGGATCGCCGAATCGTTTGACCCACGAGTAAGACTAACTTTCAGTATACGAACGGCAAGCGCTTTTCAAAAAAATAACATTACTGGTTGCATATTTCTTTCCCCAGGGATCCAAAAAAAAGGGTTTAAAAAATAAAAAGCCCCCCCCCCCCCCCCCCCCCCCAAAAAGATATCATTAAAAATGTCAATTTATCCTGCAAAAACACAGAAAAATAAAAAAGTTATGACTCTCAAACTATGGCAAATTTAAAAAAAATGTTTTATTGGTTAAACAGTAAAAAATAAAAAAAAAAAATTACAAATTGGGATCGGTGTAACCTGCTCATGAAGAGCCTGTTTTTTTAAACCGCATGGTGACCGCTTAAAAAAAAAAAAACACTCCCAGGATTGCTGTATTTTGCTCAAAACCCCTCCAAAAGCTGGATTAAAAGGGGAAAAGCAATAAAACCCTTTAATGGACCAAAAAAAAGTTATGGCTGTGGGGGTATGAATAAAAAAACGCAATTTTCTATAAACGCATTTCTATTTTATAACAGTAATAAAACAAACAAACAAAAAAAAAAAAAAAGATATAAAATGGATATCCCTGTAATTGTACCGACCCGCATAATAAAGTTATCCTGTCATTTATACCACACTGTAAAAATGAAGCCCAAAAAACAATAGTGGAACTGCATTTTTTCCCCCATCATTTTCACTGTCAAATGCTACACAAACTGTGGAATACCTTTGTGGTCAAATTGTGCAATACACCCCTATATGAGATCTCTTAGGGGTAGTGAATCCAATATAGGGTGACTTCTGGAAGTTTTCACCTGTTCTGGTACTGCAGTCCAAAAGTCAAATAGGGCTCCCTCCCTTGTACGCCCTGCCATGTGCCCTAACAGCAGTTTACACCCACATATAGGTTACTGTCTAACTTGGAAGAAATTGCGTAACAAATTTAGGGGTGCTTTTTTTCAGGATTCCTTGTAAAAATAAAACATTTTCAGCTAAAATTGCAGATTGTTGTTTCATTTTGACAGCAGAATAATAAAATTTGTGAAACACCTGTGGGATCGATATACTCACTACACCCTGGATATATTCCTTAAGAGGTGCAGTTTCCAATATGGGGTCTTTTAGAGGTGTTTATTACGTTTTAGCTCCTAAGGATGTCCACAAATCCAGCAGGTGCTCTGCTTTTTTTGAGGTTTGTAGGCGAGCCAAATAGTGCAATAGGGTCCCATATAGGACATCTCTAAAACCGGCAGAGTTGGGGGGAATCTACGTTGAGATGCCTTACCCCATTAACATTTACGGTGTTCGGGAATGATGGATAAAAATTGAAAATCCACAAAAAAAAAAAAAAAAAAAAAAAAAAAAAGTGAAATATTGAAATCTCACTTCCCCTTTGCTTTAATTTCTATGAAACACCTAATGGGTTAATAAACTTCCTAAATGCTGTTTTGAATACTTTAAAGGAGTGTAGTTTATTAGATGGAGTAATTTATGGGGGTAACATATCAGCCCCTCAAAGCCACATCAGAACTGGACTAGTCTCTAAAAAAATCTATGCTGCAAATTTTCTTGAAAATGTGAAAAATTACTACTAAATTTCGAAGACTCCCATTGTTGTAAAAAAATAAAGACATGTAAAAAAGTATGCCAACCTATAGTAGCCATATGGTATACACTAGTTATAAACTATTTTGCATGGAATAACTACAGAGGAGACCAGAAGTTTACATACACTATATAAGGACAAATATGCATGTTTTTCCCATTGTCTGACCAAACTAAAATTTACCTGTTTGGCCATAGTTACTATCGTTCTGTTTGCAGGAAAAAGGGATAAGCTTGAAAGCCAAAGATCATCATCCCAACTGTGAAACCCAGGTTTGCAGCATCATGTTGTGGGGTTATTTTGCTGCAGGAGGGACTGGTGCACTTCACAAAAGAGGATTATGTGGCAATACTGAAGCGACATCTGAAGACATCGGCCAGGAAGTTAAAGCTTGGGCATAAATGGGTCTTCCAAATGGACAATGACCCAAAGCATACTGCCAAACTGGTTACAAAGTGGCTTAAAGGGGTTGTTTTGCTATAAAGAATAGCTTTCAAAATGTAGGGAACACAAAATAAAGACATTTTCCAAATATATTGCTTTGTTCATCTGATTTTGTTAAGGAACTATAAGCCAATTTATCACCTCCCTGGCTAATTCTGTTCCCTCAGTGACCAAACTGTAAAAATCTCTCCCCCCTGCTGTTTGTTCTATGTGATAGCAGTGAGTGACTTCATCACACAGGTTGCGGCAGATCTGTGCTGGCTGGCAGTAAAAAGTTTGTTTTATCTAAAGTAAACAGCACTAATTAGGGTTTTTGTTGGGGGATCAAAAAAAACTCCTGTAGCATTCTGGAAGCTTTCTGAGCTATTATAAATTTTAGCAAATAAAACAGATTGAATACACCATGGCTGTATGCTAATTACAACAGTCTCCCCCAGGAATTTACCGCATTATTTCATTCTGCATTATAAAACTCTGTGGGGAGAAAACCCCCTTAAAGGGATAACAAATAATGTTTTGGAGTGGTATAAAAAACCCCTGATCTCAGTCCTATTAAAAAAGAAGGGGCAAAGGAAAAAAAGGGTGCGAGAAAGGTGACCTACAACATGGCTCTTTTGCCCAGTTCTGTCAGGAAAATGGACCAAAAATTCCTCCCAAAACTGTTGCGAGACTTGTGGAAGGGTACCCAAAAACATTTGGACCTTATCATCGTTTAAGGGAAATTAAACCCCCCAAATATAAAAAAAATTTAAGTAAATTTTTTGACTTTGCAGACAGTAATAAAAATGCCTTAAAGAATCTGTCTCTCATTATTCTGGTATTTGGCAAATACAAATAATTTTGGTAATCCGAATTGACCTAGAATGGGTAAGGTTTATTCTCATTTCATGTCAGAGAGTGAGAAAAACATGCGAGTGTCATTTATAATTAAAAGTAAACTTCTGGTTTCAACGAGTCTCACACCAAAATTTTTGCACTTTAAAAAAAGCAAATTTTGCAAATTTCATTTATTCTTACAAAAATACATGTCAATTTAAAAAATAGGTCTCGCAGGGGTCAAAACAAATTAAATAATGGGTTAAAAAAGAAAATTCCAAAATGGGTATTGATGTTTCCCTGGTGAATAATGCCAGTTCTACTGACTAGAGTTCTGGAAAACAATTGTTGATCCAGGGATTTCTTCTGATTGCTCAAGATGGGGACAATGGGCTTCTACCTCATGGAATTTTTGCCTTCCTCTGGATTTATGCTATTAGACAATAGGCTGGCATGGATGGGCGTATGTCTTTTTTCAGCCTTACAAACCATGTGACTACAAAACCACTACCACATCAATGCCTGATAAGTAAATGATCGAAACTCCATACACTGGAATCCAAAAATTTTGGGGCGGAAGGGGGAAGGGTGAGATAGACTTACTAATTTGCTTTATTGGTGGACACAATAAACTCATAATCTTATGAAGTCTTTCCTGGAGGTTGCTATCCATTAGAATCTCAGAGGGAGGAATCTGAAAGAATTGCTCCTATACAAGAAAAAAAAAAAAAGAAAAATTTACAAACACAACTAGATACAAGAAATTTACATTCTTAAATGGTTACTAGGTAAAAATTTAAAGAGGTGTTCCTACCATAGACTTTCATGGTATATCATTAGGTTATGCCATCAAAGTGTGATGTTTGTGTGTCAAACCAATGGAACCTGTACCTATCTCAGGAATGGGCCCCTAAAATTTTGGGTTCCCCAAATAAAAAAGCCGGTCACACCTGCGCATGACTCACCATTTTGTTCTATGGGAGTTCAGGATATAACCGAAAACACCACTTGGCTGTGCCATCACACTTCGATATCTTATTGGTGGGAGCACCCCTTTAATGGTAGAGCTTTCCTTTGCCTTTTAAAATTACAAGCCCCAGAATCCTTTTCTGTCCTTTTTATATCTTCATCCCTCCCACCTCAGCCCAGGGCCCCCCATTTCCTCCCTCATTTTGAAAGCTTAAGGAGGCAGCATGGAAAGGGATGTGGCTTCAAAGCCTGCCCTTTAAAAAATAAATAAATAAAGACGCCCCTTTGGACACATTATCTCCTGGGGCCAAAAAGGTGTGAAAATACAAACTTTTAAGCCCTCGTCATCAAACACGTTTTAGACTAAAAGAAAACAAAAGATCCTAACTTTGAGAGAAATGGAATTTGCAAAACTTTTTTTTTTTCCACTGGACAAATCACTTTAAGGGATCTATTGCAAAATTTGTAAATAAAAAAATGGTTTTCTACATCTGAATGGGGTTGTTTTGGTGACAAGCACATGGATTTCCGAAAGCCACAATTCGATTAATGGGACAGTTGCAAAAACTTCAGTAACAAATTTGACACGTCCATTCCACTTTACTTCCAAAGCGCCAGCATATTTTGGGCCTTAAAATGACCGTGGGATCTTTTTTAGTACAACTTTTTTATACTAACATCCACAGGCTTCAGTGAGGGTGCATTTTTTGTGCAGCGACGTTTACTTTGTATTGGTACCAGTTTGAAATCAGCAATTTTTTATTAAAATTATTCCAATTTTAGAGGACAAGAAATAACCAAAAAATCTGCAAATTTTGGTGCTTGGATTTTTTTTCTTCTAGGGTGTTCAGCTTACGGATAAATTATGTCCTATTTTAATAGATCGGACTTTTTTGAAGGCGGCGATACCAAATGTGTAACTATTATGTTATTTTTTTTCTTTGTAAAATTGCAAAAAGGGGGGTGATATATATATATATTTATTTATTTTTTCTTTAATGGGGTTTTGGCACAATCTCATTCTACCTCCCCGGGATCAGAATGTAAAAAGCAAAATTTTAGCTCAGAGTTAAAAGTTTTGCCTCAGGACAAGGGGGCCTCGGTTCAAATCCTTTCAGGAACCCAAACCGTGATTTTATTTCTTTATAAGCACAGACCTGATTGAGGTTCTTTTTTTTTTTTTTTTTGCCGTGACCAATTTTAAGGGGTACAAAAGGGCAGGATTTGAATGACGCACCTGGGGTTTTAAAACTCATATGCTGAGAGAAAGGTGATTCGAGCATGTGGAAAAGGACTGGGAGCTCACAGCCCTGGTCGTATCCCCTACAACTGTAAACAATGGATCACTAAAGGAGCAGTAAGACAAAAACGGTTCAGAATTTTTAATAATGATGAATGGTTAAAATGTTTATTATTTAATTTACAAACTTCCCACGTCAATTTTACTTCGTTGTAAAACCCCTTTAACTAGGAGTCCCTGTAGAGTGGTTCTCCACTAGCGGGCGCGATCGCTGATGCAGCCTAATGCATTGCAATACAATGCATTAGGATGTACAAAGATGGCGACTTTACTATTTCCTGGGGTAATCCTGGGGCAGGAAGTAGTAAAACCGAAAACATGGTGGCCATGGAAGACATCCCAAGGCTTCCAAGCTGCCATGTTAAGCGATCTGGTTCCCGCGATTTCGACGCAGGGGCCCTGATCGAAATGAGGAATGGTAAGCTGCACTGTTTCTCACTGATTTAGACGCCGCGGACATCTTTGCTGCAGCGTCTATGGGGTTAAACACCGCGGATTAAAAACAGCTGCGATCCTGCTACAAAGCCCCTTACCAGCATTAGAACATACTCATATGTCCAATGTTGGTAAGGGGTTAATAATAGGATTTTCTGTATGTAATAATGTATGTGCGTTTTAAGGGGTTTTCTAACTATACAGTTTCACAGAGCCATGCCAGGTTTAGAATCACACATACTGTTCAGGCTGTGGGTGGGTCTATAGCAGTAATTGACACATTAGCTCTGCTGTTCCTAGCTATCACTGTTACACTTTATAAATCTCTTGTACTCATGTCAATGTATTACACAGGCTACAAAGCTCTAAGGAGTGTTAACCTAGCTAAATGAGAAGCTTTTAAAGTCCGCAGCTAGAGATTAGACTCTGCAGAAGGTGATTCAACATGAGAGATGAGAGTACAGGTAGAGGTAGGGGGAGAGGATTGTAACCAGATAAACTTATGCGCTCTAAGAGGTGCTAACATTTTCTTTATCTCCTAACCAAAGAAAAATCAACAAATGTATTTATAGAAAGTCTGCAATTCCCTGCATGTTAAAAGCTAATCATTGTAGTTAGAAAACCCCTTTAAAACTAAACAGACAGATATATACATACACATTATAAAAATTAGGAACAATTTTAGTGTTTAATTTATTGAAAAGGATTAAAATATAAAAAAACTTATTAAAAGGTCTAATGTTATCACAGTACAAACATTTTACATAACTTCAGTTACCCGCATATAACTACAGTTACAGTACCCGACAACTAGTACAGCCAGAGAGAGAAAAAGTTTGAAGACAGCTTGCAGCTATCAATTTATGAATTATTCAAGATCTGAGTGAAAGTCACTACAGAGAATAGGCAGTAAAGACAACTGTAGTAAACTCTAATGCAATCAGCAATTTTGTTTTACAGTTCATATGTAGAGGATCCAGGACATGGGTTGAAGATATGAATTAAAAGGCACAAATCATACTGGACTGTATGCTAAAATACATCTTTTAGGATAAAGAGAGGTATACTCACCGAATCTTTCCACAAATAAGCATTTAGAGATCCGGTTTCATCTTCAAGAGTGAGGTTCATAACAAAAAGATGCTTTAGGAGTTCAACACCCAAAGCTAAATCCAATATAAAAGAGAAAGAATGATCTGAATGTAGGGGTATTTCGGCAATATACATCATGCCCATTTTAATTCAAGAATTTTACCTCCAAAACCAGAACAATTGTAAAGGCAAAACCAACAATTAATAGAAGATCATTTTAATAGCTTAAAAACTGGCAAAGTGTTTCAATATTGGGACTAGTAATATTTAAAATATTATAGATCATTTTAATACTTAATAATACATTATTATATTTCATATATTTTATATATATATATATATATTAGGCCTAATCAAGTAAATCAAAAGGAAAGAGCAATAAATAAACCACACCATTTGACATTTGCATACAAGATAAAGGTAGAGCATCATCATATAGCAAAAATGTTCGTATATGCAGATTTATATATGTACATAAACCTATCTAAAAATATTAATGACATTTATATATAAACCTACTGAGTGTAAACTAAAAAAAAACCAAACAGATTTTAGGTATACAATAATGGATAAAATGAAAAAAAAAAAAAGGAATAAGGGTAATTAAGCAGATGCTAATGTGGTCACTTTGGTACAATATATAGCAGGCAAAGAAAAGGATACCGAACACCAGCAGTTGAAGTGGCCAGACAGTGTAGAAAACACCAGAGACTATATACAACATGGGGCAGAGCAGGAAGCCAGTAATGGGGTGGTTACCCAGGCAAAAATCAAACAAGAAAGAGGATGGAGAGGCCGACAAAGAGACAGACGTCCATCCAGTTCATTCTACTCTGCTACAGTGCTGATCCAGAGGAAGGCAAAAACTCCCACGAGGTAGAAGCCAATGGTCCTCAATCTTATGTGGCACAGTATGAAATGCTTTAGAAAAATCTAGATATATGACATCCAATGCCTCACCCCGTTCTGGTCTAGAACGAACCTCCTCAAAGAAGCCAATGAGATTAATTTGACAGGACTGATTCTTCAACACTTTACCTACAACAGAGGTTAAACTTACTGGCCTATAGTTGCCAGGATCACTCTGACCCTTTTTGAACATTGGCACCACATTTACTATGCGCAAATCCTTTGGGGCATACCCAGTTATTAGACAGTCCATAAATATTAATAAGGGCCACATGACTTATTTCCTTTGGACATGGGGTATATACCATCAGGATCTAGTAATTTATCCATTTTAATTTTCTTAAGTTGGAGCTGCACTTCTTCCTGGGTTAGAGAAGAAACATTTTAGATGGAGGCGTTTACCTTATCTATCTGCACATGAATAGAAAGGTAATTTTCCTTAGTAAATATAGTGAGGAAAACTTGTTTAATAGGTTTGCTTTCTCCTCATCGCCCTCTACAATACCTCCATCACTACTTTTCATTTATATAGTTAAAAATATTTTGGGGTTAGTTTTACTCTCATTGGCAATTTGCCTGTATGTTTCCAGCTTTGTTGTCTTTATCGTTATTTTACATATTTTATTTTTCTTATAGCTTTTTAGTGCCTTTTCACGGTCCTCCTATTTAAGTAGCTTAAACACTTTATTTTTGTTATATATTGCCTCCTTTACATCTCTGCTGATCCACATTGTTTTTTTCCTGTTTCTAATACTTTTATTTCCACAAGGTTTTTACTTCTCACAGTGGGCACTTAAGATGTTTTTAAAGATCACCATTTATTATCCGTTATTTTTTAAAGCCTTGTCCTAATCAATCCGGTTTAAGGCCTCTCTAAGCAGATTAGAATTAGCTTTCCTGAAATTCAGTGATTTTGTGGCTCCTCAACAAAATACTGTATTGAAGGATAAATGGAAATGTATTATATTGTGGTCACTATTTCCTAGGTGCCCCCAAACCCTAACCTTTGTTACTCTGTCAGGTCTGTTAGTCAAGTCTAGAAGGGCCTTCCCTCTAGTTGGCTCCTGCAACAGTTGGGAAAGGCAACTATCTTTAGCTATTGACAAAAACCTGTTTCCTTTATAAGAGCCACAGGTTTCAGTTTCTCAATTTATGTCTTGGTAGTTAATGTCGCCCATAATAACAACCTCCTTATGATTAGCCACCTCATCTATTTGTGTGAGGAGCACATTTTCCATGGGTTCAGTTATATTTGGGGGTCTATAGGAGACCCCTAGTAGAATTTTATTACTCCCATGTATATCTACCTAAAATGACTTCACATGCTCATTCCTTGCATCTATATCTTCCCACAGTGTTGACTTCAGACAGGATTTTACATAAAGACATATACCTCCGCTCTTTGGGTTTTTACGATCTCTTCTAAATAAACTTTAACCCTGTAAGTTAACCGCCCAGTCGTAGCTTTCGTCCAGTTCTCCATAAACTCAAATCCCTCTTTCCTACATAAATTTTTGAGCCACTTAATAACCTCTCTAATTTCCCGCTGCCTCTCTGATATGGGTCGTGGTACAGGTAGTATTTCTGAAAATACTACCTTGGAGGTCCTTGCCTTGAGTTTTTAGCTTAAGTCCCTGAAATCGTTTTTAAGGAGACCTACTTCATGTATGTAACCGAGAATCTCAAAGTTTTTTCATGTATGATAGACAGCATAAATGCTTCTTTAGGGATTTCCACGTAATGTATTGCCCTTTTTGCAGTAGTGTGCCGCTGGTAGTGGTGTGCACGTGTGTGTATATATATATATATATGTGTGTGTGTGTGTGTGTGTGTGTGTGCCGCAGCCCTGCCAGTGGCACCCAGGTTTGCATATGTTTTTTTTCAGAAGTGTTTTTTTGTGCAGAACCATACGTTATATTTGGTATATATTGATTTTAACCTATATGGGGAGGAAAGGGTGCCTCCATTTTGATTGTCTGCACCTGCCCACTCTCACAGGCTGTCATAAGAAGTGCAGCTTGCAGGTTGGGTGTTTTTAGATTTTTTTTCTCTCTGGATAAAGGAGGTAGGTGGACCCAGTGAGAGGCTTGAATGTGGCTCTATTGAGAGGTAAAAGATAGTGTAGGACTGCCCTATTTGAGATCACGTTGAAAGTCGTGGGCAGCTTTTATTATTATTATTATTTATTTTAGAGCGCCATTGATTCCAGGGCACTGTACATTTAAGGGGAATTACATACATAACAAATGTGGAACAATTACAATGGTGACAAAAATGACTAGTAACTGAAACAGAGAGGAAAGAGGACCCTGCCCACGAGGGCTAACAATCTACAAGGAAGAAGGGGAGAGACAGAAGGTGAGGGGCAGACATGCTTGCGGGCCGGTGTAGTGGTGGTGGAGGTAGGGTGGGTTGTAGGCTTTCCTGAAGAGATGGTTTTCAGGTTGCTTTTGAAACTGGTAAAAAGTTGGGGAGGTCTGATGTTTTTGGGTTAAGGATTTCCCCAGAGTGTGGGTGAACCCACGGGAGAAGTCTTGGGACGGTTATGTAAAGGAGCTGATGAGAGGGGAGCAGAGGAGAAGGCCCTGGTGAGGAGCGGAGATTGCATGAGGGAGGCATCTGGAAATTAGGGCAGGGGATGTATGGGGGGGAGAGGTTATGGAGACCTTGTAGGTCAGGGTGAGTAATTTGAACTGAATTCTTTGGGGGCAATGGGCAGCCAGTTTAAGGGGTTGGCAGAGGGGAGAGGCAGAGGAAATAGCGAGGAGAGAGGTAATCAGACGGGCAGCAGAGTTAAGGATGGATAGGAGGGGAGCGAGGGTGCTAACTGGGAGGCCACAGAGAAGGATGTTTCAGTAGTCAAGGCGGGAGATGAAGAGGGCGTGGAAAATAGCGTTTTAGTAGTGTCCCAAATTGAGGATGGGCTGATGAGTGATATATTTTTCAGGTGGAGGCGGCAGGAAGAGGTGAGGTATTGGATGTGCGGTTTTATGGATAAAGAGGAGTCAAAGGTTATCCCAAGGCAGCGGACCCTTTGGAGCTGGTGAGAGGTGTGGCCATTAATAGTGATAGAGAGATCAGGTGGAGGGAGAGAGAGGGACGGTGGAAAAAATGATGAATTCTGTTTTATCTACATTTAGTTTTAAGGCGACGGGAGGAGAAGGAGGAAATGGATGATAGGAATTTTGGGGTCCGGGAGAGAAGAGAGTTAATATCAGGACCGGAGATATAAAGCTGGGCTTTTCCCCCGTACAGGTGGTAGTTAAAGCCATGTGAGGCTATGAGCTGACCCAGACCAAGAGTGTAGATAGAGAAGAGGAGTGGGCCCAGGACAGACCCGGGAGGGACCCCAACAGGGAGGGGGTGGGGAGGAGGAGGTGGTGCAGGAGTGAGAGACACTGAATGTCAATTCAGAGAGGTATGAAGAGATCCAGGAGAGGGCCAGGTCCGTGATGCCGAGGGAGGAGAGGATTTGTAGCAGGATGGAGTGGTCAACCGTGTCAAAGGCGGAGGACAGGTCTAGGAGGAGGAGCACAGAGTAGTGGCGTGAGGCTTTAGCAGTTACTAGGTCGTTGGTGACCTGGTTAGGGCAGTTTCAGTGGAGTGGTTGGGTCGGAAGCCTGATTGGAGTGGGTCAAGGAGAGAGTTGGAGGAGAGGTGGGAGGACAGTTGAAGATAGACGTGCTGTTCCAGGAGTTTGGATGCAAAAGGAAGCAGCGAGATGGGGCGATAGTTGGACAGTGAGGAGGGGTCGAGAGATGGTTTCTTAAGGATAGGTGTGATGGTCGCGTGTTTAAGAGAGGAAGGGAAGATGCCAGAGGTTAATGATAGATTGAAAAGGTGGGTGAGAGCTGGGAAAATAACAGTGCTGAGGTCTGGGATGAGGTAGGATGGCAGTGGGTCAAGGTTACAGGTAGTGAGGTTGGATTTGGACACTAGAGAGGAAAGGTTATCGTGACTAACAGTGGGAAAGCAGGTTATTGAAGTGTTCACTAGGGACTGTGTCAGGGTGAGGGTGGGTGGTGGCGATTGTAGGGGTATAGAGTTGGGTAGTGGGAACTGAGGGGTGAAGCTTTCTCTGAGGAGGTTGATCTTATATAAGAAATGAGTGGCAAAGTCGTCCGCTGATAGGAGAGACAGCTTAAACATCTTTTGATCAAAATATGTGAACCGAGAGTCTCAAAGTTTTCTACTTCAAACTTTGTCACTGGTACCAACGTGGACAATGAAAGCTGGATTCTCACCCGCCCCAATCAGTAATATGACAACCTGATCTGCGATACGTCGAACTCGGGCCACAGGCAAACATACTGTTTGACGATCCCGATCTTTGCGACAGACTGCCCTGTCTGTTTCCCTAATAATGGAGTCCCAAACTACGAGCACCTGTCTGGGTAATATGGAAACTATATGGTAGTGGAATATGAACTAGCCACTAATTAAGCCAGTCAGAATAGGAAATTGTGTAAAAAGAAATACAACGAAGAAACTTAAAGGAGATTTACCACAAGCGAATATCCACTGCACAGGTCCCTCGAAGCTACAGTGCCTTGCAAAAGTATTCGGTCCCCTTGAACCTTCTGCCACATTTCAGGCTTCAAACAAAGATATACAATTTTAATTTTTTTGGGAAGAATAAACAAGTGGGACACAATTGTGAAGTGGAACGAAATTTCTTGGATAATTTGAACTTTTGTAAAAAATTAAAAACTGAAAAGTGGAGCGTGCAATATTATTCGGCCCCTTTACTTTCAGTGCAGCAAACTCACTACAGAAGTTCAGTGAGGATCTCTGAATGCTCCAATGTTGTCCTAAATGACTGATGATAAATATAATCCACCTGTGTGTAATCAAGTCTCCGTATAAATGCACCTGCTCTGTGATAGTCTCAGGGTTCTGTTTAAAGAGCAGAGAGCATCATGAAGACCAAGGAACACATCAGGCAGGTCCGTAATACTGTTGTGGGGAAGTTTAAAGCCGGATATGGAGACAAAAAGATTTCCCAAACTTTAAACATCCCAAGGATCACTGTGCAAGCGATCATATTGAAATGGAAGGAGTATCAGACCACTGCAAACCTACCAAGACCCGGCCGTCCCTCAAACTAGGAGAAGACTGATCAGAGATACAGCCACGAGGCCCATGATCACTCTGAATGAACAGAGATCTACAGCTGAGGTGGGAGAGTCTGTCCATAGGACAACAAATCAGTCGTACACTGCACAAATCTGGCCTTTATGGAAGAGTGGCAAGAAGGAAGCCATTTCTCAAAGAAATCCATAAAAAGTCTTGTTTAAAGTTTGGCGCACGCCACCTGGGAGACACACCAAACATGTGGAAGAAGGTGCTCTGCTCAGATGAAACCAAAATCGAACTTTTTGGCCACAATGCAAAACGATAAGTTTGGCGTGAAAGCAACACATCTCATCACCCTGAATACACCATCCCCACTGTCAAACATGGTGGGGGCAGCATCATGGTTTGGGCCTGCTTTTCTTCAGCAGGAACAGGGAAGATGGTTGAAATTGATGGGAAGATGGATGGAGCCAAATATAGGACCATTCTGGAAGAAACCTGTTGGAGTCTGCATAAGACCTGAGACTGGGATAGAGATTTATCTTCCAAGAAGACAATGATCTCAAACATAAAGCAAAGTCTACAATGCAATGGTTCACAAATAAACGTATCCAGGTGTTAGAATGGCCAAATCAAAGTCCAGACCTGAATCCAATCGAGAATCTGTGGAAAGAGCTGAAAACTGCTGTTCACAAACGCTCTCCATCCAACCTCACTGAGCTTGAGCGGTTTTCCAAGGAAGAATGAGAGACTGAAATTCTTGCCCAATGTGCAAAACAGAGACATACCCCAAGCGACTTGCAGCTGTAATTGCAGCAAAAGGTGGCGCTACAAAGTATTAACTTAAAAAGGGGCCAAATAATTTTGCACACCCCACTTTTTAGTTTTTTAATTTTTACAAAAGTTTAAAATATCCAATAAATTTCGTTCCACTTCACAATTGTGTCCCACTTGATTCTTCACCAAAAAATTACAATTTTATATCTTCATGTTTGAAGCCTGAAATGTGGCAAAAGGTTGAAAAGTTCAAGGGCACCGAACACTTTCGCAAGGCACTGTAGCTGCGATCCAACCTTGTAAGAGAAGCAGGAGGGCAGCACTTCAGGCTGTCCTCCCCTTTTATGGAAGTTCCAAATCTAGATGAGCAAATTCACTTGGCTATGTTGGAAAACCCAATTTAAGTGGATGGGGAGGACAATCGTAAGTACAACTCTCCTTATTCTCATTCAAGGTTGGCTTGCTGTGGTGACCTATGCAGTGGATATTCCTTAATTGTAATTTACATTATACAGATGTACACACATACTTTATGGATAATATAGATGCACTTACAGTTGTGAGAAAAAGTGAACCTTTTGAAATTAACAGGAATTCTTTGCTTTGTTTTCTAACAAATTGTGGCAAGGTGTATTGGTTGTGATGTTCATTGGGCACCCAATTAATCACAAAAGGTGCACCTTTTCACTTCTTATTGAGATAATGGCAACATGGAATAGACATTGAAAGGGTTTCCCAACTTCCCTTTATACCAGTTTCTCAAGACTAGGTATGTCATTCAATTAAGTCAATGCTTATTCACTTAATAATTTTCAGCATTTAATATTTCACTTTAAATAATCACATTGGATACATAATATTCAGGAATAAATATAGATGTAACCTGTAATCCATATGATTCACAGTATCATCCATCAGTCGTTCATGAAACAGCTATATGAATTTTTCATTCCTGAGCCGAAACTTCAAGTGTGTCTCTAGCTCCATACTCAGCGCTCCACACCTGTGACTGACTGATGATACTGTGAATCATATGGACTGCTGGTTACATCTATTTTTATTCCTGAAAATTATGTATCCAATGTGATTAAAGATTAAGGGCCACATGTATGAAAACTATCTAGGTCTAAAATTCACTTTGTTGCCCATAGCAACCAATCACAGCACCCCTTTCATTCTTCCAGAGCACTATATGAAATAAAAGGGCGCTCTGATTGGTTGTTATGGGCAACAAAGTGAATTTGGACCTAGACAGTTTTCATACTTGTGGCCCTAAACATTCATTAAGCATCTGCCTGCAACGACACCCAAACAGCACCCTGTGATAACGTATTGGCTTAGATACACCCTGTTGTAACGGCAGATGCTGGCTGTAATTAACAGCTTGCACTCATCTAGTATAGTCGGGTTTTACAGATGCAATCACCACTGAATAAAGGCAAACAAAACCTGATTACTGACAAATCCGCACTTCAAGGAATATTAGTTCGTGTAAACCATGCTTTAACGCAAACAACTTTCAGAAAATGTGTTGTAAAAGGTGCATGAATTTGGAAAAGGCTACAAAAGCATTGCTAAGGACCTTGGGTACTTCAATCTATTGCGATGCGAGTGCCATTCCTGTAGCATAATGGGTAATTCTTAGAAAAAAAAACTCAAAACACTTCACAACAAAATTAAATTCCAACTGTGAAAAATAGCAGAGGGAGCATCGAGTTTTAACCTTAATGCCACCAAAAAGTTCTCATCATCTGAATAGGACTATGCACATAAGGCATTCCAAATATATTAGAACAAGTTCATAAGGCTGATGTGGACGCTAACTCTGGAACAAATTTAGCACTTAATCTGCCTCAGAACCAGTGTCGAGTGAATGTACCCTAACTGAACTGAACCACATTTGAGGAAGTAATTGTCTGGAAGTCCTCCTCACCATTGTGTAAATCTGATTTGCAGCTGCAGTGTAGGTTTGGTGGATGTGACTGCTGCTAAAGGAGCATCTACAGTTAGGGCCAGAAATATTTGGACAGTGACACAAGTTTTGCGAGTTGGGCTCTGCATTCCACCACATTGGATTTGAAATGAAACCTCTACAACAGAATTCAAGTGCAGATTGTAACGTTTAATTGGATGGGTTAAACAAAAATATCTGATCGAAAATGTAGGAATTGTACACATTTCTTTACAAACACTCCCCATTTTAGGAGCTCAAAAGTAATTGGACAAATAAACATAACCCAACCAAATATTTTTAGTTTCAATATTTTGTGGCGAATCCTTTGGAGGCAATCACTGCCTTAAGTCTTGAACCCATGGACATCACCAAACGCTGGGTTTCCTCCTTCTTAATGCTTTGCCAGGCCTTTACAGCCGCAGCCTTCAGGTCTTGCTTGTTTGTGGGTCTTTCTGTCTTAAGTCTGGATTTGAGCAAGTGAAATGCATGCTCAATTGGGTTGAGATCTGGTGATTGACTTGGCCATTGCAGAATGTTCCACTTTTTGGCACTCATGAACTCCTGGGTAGCTTTGGCTGTATGCTTGGGGTCATTGTCCATCTGTACTATGAAGCGCCGTCCGATCAACTTTGCAGCATTTGGCTGAATCTGGGCTGAAAGTATATCCTGGTACACTTCAGAATTCATCCGGCTACTCTTGTCTGCTGTTATGTCATCAATAAATACAAGTGACCCAGTGCCATTTAAAGCCATGCATGCCCATGCCATCACGTTGCCTCCACCATGTTTTACTGAGGATGTGGTGTGCCTTGGATCATGTGCCGTTCCCTTTCTTCTCCAAACTTTTTTCTTCCCATCATTCTGGTACAGGTTGATCTTTGTCTCATCTGTCCATAGAATACTTTTCCAGAACTGAGCTGGCTTCTTGAGGTGTTGTTCGGCAAATTTAACTCTGGCCTGTCTATTTTTGGCATTGATGAATGGTTTGCATCTAGATGTGAACCCGGTGTATTTATTTTGATGGAGTCTTCTCTTTTCTGTTGACTTAGTGACAGATACACCTACTTCACTGAGAGTGTTCTGGACTTCAGTTGATGTTGTGAACGGGTTCTTCTTCACCAAAGAAAGTATGCGGCGATCATCCACCACTGTTGTCATCTGTGGACGCCCAGGCCTATTGGAGTTCCCAAGCTCACCAGTCAATTCCTTTTTTCTCAGAATGTACCCGACTGTTGATTTTGCTACTCCAAGCATGTCTGCTGTCTCTCTGATGGATTTGTTCTTTTTTTTCAGCCTCAGGATGGTCTGCTTCACATCAATTGAGAGTTCCTTTGACCGCATGCTGTCTGGTCACAGCAACAGCTTCCAAATGCAAAGCCACACACCTGGAATCAACCCAGACCTTTTAACTACTTCATTGATTACAGGTTAACGAGGGAGACGCCTTCAGAGTTAATTGCAGCCCTTAGAGTCCATTGTCCAATTACTTTTTGGTCCCTTAAAAAAGAGGAGGCAATGCATTACATAGCTATGATTCCGAAACCCTTTCTCCAATTTGGATGTGGAAACTCTCATATGGCAGCTGGGAGTGTGCACTTTCAGCCCATATTATATATATATATATAATTCTAGTTCTGAACATGTTTTTGAAAACAGCTAAAATAAAACTTGTGTCACTGTCCAAATATTTCTGGCCCTAACTGTACCTGCACTGTGATTGTTTTCTCA
Organism: Phyllomedusa bahiana; assembly: GCA_025379985.1. Classification (NCBI taxonomy): domain Eukaryota; kingdom Metazoa; phylum Chordata; class Amphibia; order Anura; family Hylidae; genus Phyllomedusa; species Phyllomedusa bahiana. Next base: position 11,548 of record JAODAL010001208.1, on the reverse strand, counting down.
ATGTAAAGAAATCCAAACTATTCCCCAGGGTCCACCTTCTTTTCTCCTGCAATTGTTTACACAAACATACTGTCCCCACAAAAGGTTTAGTAGAAATACCATAGTAATTTACTTTTCATTTATGTTTACAAAAGAAAAAATCACATTGTTCAGACAATTAATTTGTAAACATAGGGGAATGTTCACATGGCTGATTTTCACACTGTTTTTGGAATGTTTCCTGGCTCAAAACAGCGTAAAAAAAAAAAAAAAAGTCTCCAAAATGCCCCCAGTTCATTTTCATTGATTCCTATGTAAAACAGTGCTGTAGTTCACACACAAGGTATATAAGTGCTTCTTTGAACACTGTTTTGGGAGCTGAAAAAGAAGTGTCATGTCAATTCTTGAAGCCTTTACAATAATAATAATCTTTATTTATATAGTGCCAACATATTCCGCAGCACTTTACAATATAGAGGGAATAAGCACAGACAAACCAGACATTACATTATAAAAAAGCTACGTACAAATCAGACACGCGGTGTGAGGGCCCTGCTCGCAAGAGCTTACAATCTATTAGGGTGTATGGGTGAAACAAAGGGTTACAAGTTCTTGGTTTACATTGGACCAGCCATGTTACATAAATATGGGGTAGTATACATAAAAAGTGGATGAACCTGCCATCCCAACCATACAACTATATACAGATAAGTGCCTGTGGGTGCAAAGTTTAGGAAGTGATGAATGTGTGACAGAATTTGGGGGGTTGACAATTAGGGATCTTGATAGGCTTGTCTAAGAAGATGGGTTTTCAGAGCACCCTTAAAACTGCGAGGGTTGTGAGTGTGCCTGATCACATGGGGTAACATGTTCCAGAGAACTGGTGCAATACGTGCGAAATCTTGTAGACGGGCATGGGAGGTTCGGATGAGTGAGGTGTGTGTAGTCTTAGATCAGTAGCAGAGCGGAGAGAGTGGGTAAGGTGGTAGACAGGGATGAGGGAGGAGATGTAGGGGGGTGCACCACTGTGGAGAGCTTTATAGGCGAGAGTGATTAGTTTATACTGTATCCTGTACTGAATGGGCAACCAGTGCAGTGACTGACACAGGGTAGAGGCATTAGTAGAGCGGCTAGAGAGAAAGACAAGCCTGGCTGCTGCATTCAGGACAGATTGGAGAGGGGAGAGTTTACAGAGCGGGAGACCGATAAGCAAGGAGTGACAGTAGTCAAGACAAGAAAGAATAAGAGACGCAATGTGAGTTTGAGTGGTTTCCCCAGTGAGAAACGGACGGATTCTGGAGATGTTCTTGAGGTGCAGGTGACAGGATCGGGCAAGGGATTGGATATATGGGGTGAAGGACAAATCCGAGTATAGCATAACCCCAAGACAGCGGGCCTGCTGCCTAGGAGAAATGGTGGTGCCACACACACACAGAGAGAGATAGCATGGGTGTGGGGGGTCTGGTTAGTAGGACGGTTGTTGGATGACTAGAAGTTCAGTTTTAGATGGAGGTTTAGTTATTAAAGTATGAAGAGTGCGACTGTGATTTTTCAGATAAAACATGCTTTAATATTGGTCCTGCGGTATGTGGAGCCGATTACTGTCATTACGGTAATCCACAGTTCATCATAGCAGTCCGCCGAGCGCGCAGGGGAAGGCAAGAAGTGACCAATGACATGCACATTATTTACGGCGCAGAGGCGCCGTAAATAATGCATGGTCTATGGGGCCGGCGAGCAGCTCCCCCGCTGCGCTCCCGCCCCTTATTCAAGCGTAACTGTGGGCGAAATCCGGCCCGCAAATACGGCTTGAATAAGCCGTGTGAACACGGCACAGTCTATAAACCCAAAAGGATTCCTCCTGCATCAGTTTGATATTTATAAGCGTAACACAACAGAATCTGTTAAGTCACTTCCATGCATAAGGGTACTGTGTTTCCAGACACTAGGCTTTAAAAAACCCACTGGATAAATTGAACAGCAATTATCTACCCTGCAACTAAATGGTGGTATTGCAAGGCCAATATAGCATAAATGAAAAGGGCAGTGTAATAATTAAATCATGTAATCTTAAGCACCATTTAGAAAGGAGTAACTGGGAAAATGTTAGAGATCACTAACCAGGTGAAATAGTTTTTTTGTCCTATGTTTTTACAAATAGCATGCTTTTCTGCATTTAGAAGCTGTTAAAGCTTAGTAAAAGTCCTACAGTGGTGTTCATGAATTTACAAAGTCTGTTGGGTCGCAAGAGGTTTTGCGCAGTAATAAAGTGTGTGAGAGTTAATTTAGGAATTTAGGTATAATGTCCTTTAAGTAGGGGTCATTTAGTTGAACCTCCCAGTGGCACTGTAAGATTTTTCTAATCTTGGTTAGTCTCCTGTTGTACGTAATCATGAAGTTAGGCCTCAGAAGATCATTTGAGACATTCCTTTCCATCTCTGTTGAGTTGAACAAATTACAATGAAAGCCAGAGGATAATTTTGTTCCCATGGCCCAGTGTTTAGTAAATGACAGAAGAAGTGCGGCTTAGACTACATAATGTTATTCATTCCAATTGCTTTGTAATGTGTAACTACTGAGGTGCAGACAATAAAATTAAGTTCCAATGACTCTTGGTCCTATTGGATATTTCCTGTCAGCAGCGCCTATACTCTATCTTTACTCCTTTTAACCACCTAGTTCTAGTATTCCATCAGCCAATCACCTACAAATCTCACCCTCTCACTTCATGTGCAGAACTGCTCCAGTCCTGCACCCTAAGTTCATGCCAGTACAAGGGGTCAAGTCATTTTAATACTATAATCCCAGTCAAATCAAAAGAACACCACCTGGAACTAGACTTATCAGCTTCATTTCTTATTCAAGGCAATGATTGACTTTATGGGTAAAGCTTAGATTAGCACCATATACTTATTTTGTCATGTAAGTGCTAATGTACAGGGAATTTCTTACTTTTTTTATTACTGTAATTTCACATGTGTTATTTTCCCAATGGTAAAGTGCTGAGGAGTAGGTCGGAAGTATATTGGCTATGGAAGGCGTAATTGTATGCAGGGCGCTTCGTTAAACTGGTTTATTCACCATCAATAACTCTAAATACAGGGGGGATTCAATGGGGAATAAAGAGAGTGTTAAATATTGCAAGACCATTATTCTGTAAACTTGTATGATTGTATGACTTATTGGTTGAAAAACATACTAAGATGTGAATTTAGCATAACTGAATACATTATTAGAGTGTCAGTGACATCCAGCTAAAGTTGTATTTTATGCATTATTAAATGGGTTCTCTGGGATTTGACAAATAACCTTAGTCAAACTAAAGCCAGGATGTACTAACAGTTTGTAAAGTGTATTACACAGTCCCAAAAAGAGACTATGGGGTCTCAGCTGCACGGACTGTACTGCATGATTATGTGCAGTAGATTCATGACAAATTATGCATGTTAAACAGTATCATGCATTTGGCTCAGGTCCCTAAAATATGTTTTGCTGTTTTTAGTTTAATATGTACCTATTTGCATGAATAGTACATGCCTCATTAAAAAAATAGAGGCTGTTAATGTTTGCTACATCACAATAGCTTGTGGCTGACTATAAGGTAGCTCAGTAACCGAAAACTAATAATTACAGACAAAATAAGAATATGAGAAAAAAATGCCTACATTCAGACTTTTTAAAGCTCTTACCTTTTGCTATTTCTTTAGCATCCCACCCTACGTCAAGAGGTAAGGACTTCAGCTCCTCTAATGATTTAATGTTAGAACAACTCTTGCACCTATACGAGAAAACAATGAAGTAAAATACTGAAATTGTAATACAACAAATGTCAAAACCATTTGCAGACCACTGAGCATCTTAAAATGTCCAGGCAGTCCACATATGACTTTGCAAGGGCATTTCTGAATACTCTTGCAGAGATTGCAGCTGCATCTGCGGAAAGCCAGCTGCTAGCAACAACCAGCTTTTCAAAGAGAAGTTGTTACAATCCATGCCTCCCTGAGCACTGGAGGAAAAAAAAAAAAAAAAAAAAGGATTTTTTAACCTTATTGATGGAGGGGTGAGAGCATAATGTCACATATATAAACACAGCCCAAACCACAACTTCTAGCCCCACCCCTCTAAAATTATATATCAACTATAAACGACCATTACGGAAGGTTAATACACCAAAAATAAAAACCAAAAAACTATAGATCACATAAAATGTCAACAGTCTCATTAAGGTGCTGTTCACACATCGTTTTTTCAATGTTATCCTTGGATACGTTTTGGAGTACAAATATGGACCACAATAAACGTACACAAATGTATGAATTTCTATGTAAAAGTCGCTGTCATTTAATACGTAAACGCCACAACCGTTTGTATACGTTTACATCAGTTTATGTACTTAGATGTATACGTTTTTAAACATTTTTATACTTTGTCAAAGATCACATGATGTAAATAAAAAATGGAAAAACATGTGTTAAACTTACGTTATTGTATACATTTACGTTTGCATACGTCATTGTTAAAAGCAAATGCAAACGTATGGTTTTTTGCGGGACACAAAACATGGTAGACTACGCTTTTATATGCGTCTCAAAAAAAGTATCCAGAACACAAGTTTTATTAAACAGAGTCAGGAGTCAGAAAACACTCTCTCATATGAGCTATGTAAATGAGAGGGGAGGGCGGTGGTGGGTAAGGAAACGGATTGTCTCTTGGAAGGCATAAATGAAAACAAAAAATGTTGTTCCCAAAAAATTGCCTCGGAAATTTGTTAAGAGCATAGGGCAAATACTCCCAAGCACAGGAGCCAGGGACTGTGATAAAAGAAGTTAAAAAAAAAAAATAACGGATCACTGATCCAGGGATTTATTCTAATTGTCAGATAAGAGTAAGGAAGGAATTTCTCCCAAAAAATGAGGACCATTGGCTTCTACCTCATGGGGTTTTTGGCCCCCCTTGAATAACACTATATGACATAGGCTGAAGGAGGATTTTTTCTTCAGCCTTACAAACTACACTCCCCGGCCCCACTTTATTATTTAAACCCCTGTCAACTGTTTTAAAACCATAATTTTTAAAATACCAGTCACATGGGGGCAACCAGTGCATTTAAAGGCATGTAGACAGGCAAGACAATTCCTGCATTTAAAACCCGAGCACAGAGGGGGAAATAAAGGCGATTTGGGTCCCTTTGAACTGGCATGGTTGTTGGTGCCAAAGGGTGGTTGGTATTTCAGAAAAATGCGATCCCCTGGGATTTTCACGACAACCATTCTAGGTTTCAGAGAATGGTCCAAAAAAAAAAACCCAGTGACGGCATCGTGGGGGGAAAATCCCTTGTTGATCCCAGGGTAAAAAGGAAAAGGGGCAAGGGTTCGAGTGATAGAAGGCAACAGTGACTCAAATAGCCCAAAAAAACCCAAGGAGGGGGAAAAAGGAATCTTGAACGACAGTACGGCGAACTTTGAGGCAAAAGGGGTACAGAGCAGAAGAACCGGGGTGCCATCTTTCAGCTAAGAACGGAAATGAGGCTCCAATTTGCCCAAGCTACGAAATTGGACAGTAGAAGATTGGAAAAAAAAGTTCCTGGTCTGATGAGTCTCGTTTCGCTGCGGGCATTCGGGTGGGAGGGTCAGAATTTGGCGTCAACAACAGAAAAAATGGATCCATCTGTTGTATCAACGGTTCAGGGGGTGGTGGTGGGGGTCATAGTGTGGGGAATATTTTCTTGGCATCTTTGGGCCCCCTTGGGGACCAATTGGCATCGTTTCAAACCTTGTGGAATCTATGCACGAAGAAAAATTGAGGCAGTTCTGAAGGCAAAAAAGGGGGTCCAACCCGTTACTAGCATGGTGTACCTAATAAAGTGGCCGGTGAGTGTATGTAAATAATTGTCTCCTCCTTGAAACACAGTAGTGATCTTACCTGACCTAAGAAAGGGAATGTGAACTAGTGGTAAATGTTAGAAATAGGAAAAGTGTAAGTGAATGTGTCTAAGATGTATATAAACATATCACCTCAACTGTATTTCCTATGTAGGTGTATGTCCACATGACTCATTTTGCTGCATCAAATTTTAGTGCTGATTAGCCCCATTCAATTGTTTTATAGGCTATCCATTATCAATGCGATTTTGTTTTTCCCCATATTGGGATCTCAAATCTGCAGTGGAAAAAGATCTCCACCCTTCCCATTGTGAGTTTAGATATAGATTTTAGCTGAAAAAAAATAGGATAGAGGCTCCACACAATTTTTCAGTCAATCAATGTCAGTTTGAACATATCCTAAAAGTCAGATTTTTAAACTTATTCTCTCTTTATTTCAACATTTGTAATAGATCAGCATTTGGCAAATGGATGGCAAATATTTAATAGTTGAAAACCAGGTCATTTTTCCTCCACACATGACTACATAAATTTTTTTTTTTATATAGATTTTTGAAAGTAGACATTTCGACCCCATTATAAAACCCTTTTTTTCCCATGATAAACAGGGCTTTATTTTTTTTTACATTTTTTTTTTTTTTTAAATTTTAAATAAAAGAGAAAATGTAAAACAGAAATTTGTTTTTCATGAATGTGGCACAAAAATCGTTTTATTTCACCTATGAACCTATGTGAGAGCTTTTTTTCCCTTTTTTTTGTGTGGATTAAAGTGTAGTTTTTAGTGGCATCACCTTAAAGTACATACTGACTTTTTATCATTTTAGAGCCCCAAAATTTTTTTTTGATGAAATTCCTGATTTTTTTTTTATTTTGACCAAACAGGAAGCTTCCTTCAATGCAAGCCTTAAAATCCTGTAAGGGTCACACCGGCCCTTAAATTCTGTCAACTAACAGATCAGAAGCTTCTAAAGGCATAACATTGTTTCCTGGTAATTTTAAAGCTTCTTAAAGGGGTTGTCCGGGATGTACAAAAGCTCATTGATCCACTGGCTAGATTGAAATAAAAAAAAGACCCTACTCCCCTCCATGATTCCCCCTTTTCCATCCGTACATCCCGGCTGCCAGTGAAGCCCATCATTACAGCATTGCAAAAAATAAAGGGCCACAACGCAGATACAAGACCCTCGGTGAATTCTGCACATAGCACGTGAACCAATGGGATTTGGGAAAAAAAAACCTTAAATAATTTTTGAGGGTGTTCACACAGTGTATTTGTGGGGCTTACTTCAGTGTGTAATAGCGCTGCAATGCGCCCGAAGTATGCCCTGCAAATACAGTAAAATCACAGCACTCATTGAGAACAGGCAGCTTGCATTAGGTCAATTTTTAAGAACGTACCCATAAAGCACTTTTTTCCCTTGAATAAAAAAGGAGCCGGGGTCTTTTCCAAGTTTTTTCTTTTTTTAAAGGGTATTATAGTGTTAAAATAACTTGACAGCTTACAGTGCTCCTTGAAAGATCCACCTAGAAAAACCACAAGAAAAGTCACAAATATGCAATAGACGCTTTTACTTTATAAATCTGGTTTGCAATTCACCCGCCCAATTTTCTCTGGTGCACTCCAAATCATTCCCAAAAAGGAAAAAAATTTGGGAAAGTTAGAGAAAGGGATGTGGGGATGTCCAAAAAAAAGACCAGGAAGCGCCATAATGGGGGAAAAGGTTGCCAGGTATAGAAAATTTTAGTAATAAAGCGTAGCCCCCATCTAGTTTAGCACCCCTTTATGCCTTTATTTGGTGCGTCTTAACATCTTTTCCCCTTTAAAAAGTTATTTCTTCCGTTTTCACGGAGCAGGGGCGAAAAGGCGTGCACCTTAGACTACACTACAGACTTTGGGAGAGTTGCGCCTCCAACATTGCGCAACGTTCTCAGGTTAGTGTATTACTAGCCACAACGTTTGCCTAAATACTCTGCACTAGAAGCGCCTTCTCTTGTTTTTTTTCTTTTGCTTAAACACAAAAGAAAAGCAACGGTTTTCTAAACCCCCTAAATTTTTTGTTCTATGAACAGTACTGCACTGCAGATGAAAATCATAACTGAGATGACTAATGTTAAGTCAACCATGCGAAAAAAAAAATATTTGAAGTTCACCAAACAAAACCCCCCTTTTGTTTTGTTTTGGTTAGGGAAGAAAGTTTACTGTTTTTCAGGGAAGCAACACCTCTTTGCTGAAAACTAAAAACCTAGAAATCAAACATAACACTGCATACTAAAAAAGAAAAGAATAAAAAAAACTGTTAAAGGGGGTTTATCGTTTTATGTAAATAAAGTGTAATCACTGTATAAGGAAAAGTCAAGCAACTTTCTAATATATTCCGGAGGACATGTAGCAAAATAACTGAAAAGTAATAGTGGAGTAGCTGCCCATGATAGCCAATCAGGGAATTGCTTTCAATTTCTAAAGTGCCACTGAAAAATTATTGGTAATATATCTAACTGCTTGCCATTCTTTTTCTTAATCTGTTCTCCATCGGTAAATGGTCTCCTGTACAAATACAGAGAGTTGAAAGAATGACAATTGTAAGGCATTGTTAACTTCTGTATTGTCAACTCCATTTTTCTGGTAGAAGCCAAAAAAGCCCCCCAAAACTGACAGGGTGCTGGACATATTGAATAACTGATATTAACAGCCCCTTCAAGGGGTCTTCCCACCATACACTTTGACGGCATATCAGTAGGAGACGGTATCAAAGTTTGATAGGTGCAAGCCCTAGATCCACACCTATAGGTCGCCAAAAGTCTCAGCTCAGAATGGAGATCCGACTGTGTATGCACACGACTCTCCATACTGTTCTGTGGAAATGTACAGCTGAACACAGTGCTCACTTGTACTCGGAACTCCAATAGAACAGAACGGTCCTTTCTGACCCGAGAGTTTGGGGGCTCATTCCCAACTTATTTTTTTCTACTCTATTTTCCATTTTTAATTTTTTTAGCCCCTGTTTTAGACCAATAAAGTGCATACCGACTTGTACAATATGCTGTATTGTGCAGCTGTGAAATCCAAGTGAACTGAAACTGCTAGGTTGTAGGGTTTACATAAAATGGGATTTCAAGCTGCTTTTGAAAGTCTTGATGGTGACAGAGTTTTATGTATTTTCTAAAAGGCATATAGTAAAAGAGCCGTTAGTTCAGGAATTTGGGTGTGTACAATGATGTAAACAGCAGATAAAAAGACAGCATAGAAGGTACTGCAGACTTTAGAGCAGCAATGTATAATGGGGACAGTTTGTGGACGGTTTTGTATGTCACGTTCAATATAAAATTTGCTAGGCAATGGATAGTTACTGATGGGACTTGCCCAGAGGCAGTAAGTAAAAAAAAAAAGAAGTGGGGTGTGTGGGTAGAGTAGATTACTCTGAGAATGGACTGTAGGATACAAGAATGTTTGAGGTGTGCCGCAGGAGAATGCTGCAGAAGTGTAGATGGGAGATGATGAGGACATGTATCAGCATTTTGGTTCTCCAGAGGTTGAGGAAGGTGTGGATTTTAAAGTTTTGAGCTTGAGGAAGTAGTAGGTGGTCCTGTCCAGCAATAACCAGTAGATGGTATCCTTATTGCAGCAATCTGTTTCTCAAAGATAACAGATCTACAGATACAAGGATTCCAAGAAGCAGCTTATTCGATTACAAACGGAAGGAAGATAACAGCAAAGTGCCCCTACTGATTACAAACAGCCTTCAAATTTTAATTTTCAAAAAAAAAAGATGCAAATTGATCTTAAAGGCCCAGGGTAAATTTGTGTACTGACTACAGTTTTTTAAAAAAATTTTAGGGGGCCCTTTAAGTATTTGGTGCGCCATATGGGTCTGTATGTCAAGTATGAAAAAGTAAAAAAAAAGCAATTATTAAAACAAAAATTGAGCTAAATTATTCTCTATATATTATAAAACATTTATTTATATATATTTTTATACCAAAACAAAACCACCACACAACCCCAACACACCCCCCCAAAAGCCCAATATACATATTTATATCCATCTAAAACCTATGTACACAACTTTATATATATAACCCTCTATACCCACAATCAAATATATCTATCTACCCATACCCCCCCCAAACACATCGTTTTTAAAAATATATATATATAATTTATATATTATTTTAATTTTATGTATTAAAAATGTTGAATGGTGAATAATAAGGTGTTTGTTAGGTTCCTGTCTGCCATGCCAACCCTATAAAGTGTTGAGTAAAAGCTTAAAAAATAGATCCAAAAGGGAAAAAAATAAAAAGTCAGTTCATCAGCCTTTTAAGCACAGTAGTAACAGAATATATTTCATGTTTAATTTTGTGCCCCCAAAAAGGATTCCCTTTTGAAATACAGTTTTATATTTTAAATAAAGGGGTTCTTACCTTCTAGCAGAATAAGAGAGTCTTCTGGATTTTGCAGAAGATCGCATTTTTTCACAAAATGAATAGCTACAGCACGGTTATCACGATTTCCTGTGTTCCACACGGCTGACTGATACCAAAATGTAGTTGGGGTACTTATATGTGGACTACCATTAAAGCGTTCTTCAAAAATATTGCTCAGCTTTTGTTCATCGGGAGGATCCAGTCTATACAAAACATAAGTCAGCAGAGAATACTTACGTTAGTGAAAATTGTGGTTGACAGCAGAAATAACAATTAGAAACAATGCCAGAGATTTTTAACTACTGATAAATAATGAAAGGTTCACACGAATAAAGAGTCAGTGGCTAAATTATTAGAAATCCTTTATTACTAACCCCTAATGACAACCATGAACAGGCCTTAACCAGCTCCTGACTGGGCCATTTACCCTCCATCCCCTTTCAGACCAGGATCATTTTGCTTAGTACACACAGGTTTGAGCACTGCAACACTTTCCTCAATATGTTAGGCTTTATTTTTAAGTAGGCTAGGTGAGCCCCAGTTACTGTGTGTACATTCCCTGCTGTACACACAGCGATTGAGAAGGCAGGGGTGGTAGTAAACCGCCCCATCTTCTCAGTGGAGTGACCAGCTAACACTGACAGCCGCCTCACTTCCGTAGAGTTAAACTATCATGCGGACATTTAAGTTGGAGGGAGTCAACAAGTAGTCGCTCCATTTTAAATTTTTGTGTCGATTTTTTTTTTGGTTTTTTTTTTTTAAAACAAGGCCAGAAGGACGGGATCCCCTTTATAATGCAGTTCAAAACGCGTAATGAAAAGGCTGAACAGTGGGGATCAGAGAAAATCCAATCCCCGTTGGCTAAGCTGTCCAGGAACTGCTTTAGTTTTAGTTCCATTTAGTGCGCCGTCCAGGAGCCAAAAGCCCCTCTACTGGGACCAGCAGCACCTGCCTTAAAACAACAGCAAGTGGTTGTTAACCCCTTACCGCCGGAGCCAGTTTTGGGCCCTTCTACGACCCCATTGTTGAAATCTGCATGTGTCATTTTTGTGAAAATATTTTTGACACTTTTACCCATCCATGTGATTCAGAGATGTTTTTTCATGAACCATTGTGCTTTTAACTATAATAAATTTTGGGCCAAAAAATCTCTTTTGCGTGTAAGACAGATAGTTATTCCCCTGAAAATAGTTTTAACTAGATTTCCATAGTTTATTGAGGTTGACATTTTTAAAATGTTTTTTTTTTTTTTTTTCGCAAAT